>JAJOOE010014048.1:0-16824 GCA_036250405.1 Solanum raphanifolium
GGGGCCCCCCCCCCGGGGATTGTGGAGTTAGGTTTTGGTGGTGATTGTGAAGAGTCCACGTCTAAGAAAAGGTATGTCTGGTGTAAGGTGTTGTATAGTTATAGGATGAGAAAAGTAGAGAAGACGTGGATGTTCAATGCTTCTTTAACGTTCTTTTCAAATGAGAAAGAATTGTGTGGATAAATGACAAAGGACGACTCAATCAGAGAGAAATATTAGATGGTGAAATAACTATAGGCTAAAAAGAAAGTATTGGTTGGAGAGTATATAGAAACGGGCCACGGTCACAATTTTCACTAAAGAGATTTAACATAAGTAAACAAATGAACAAGTAATTAAAAAGGGTTTGACATTTACTATATAAATATAAAAAATAATTTAGTTATATATAAATTGTATAATTTTTAATTGGCTCTGCCTCTACATTAGATGGTGTGCTTTGTTTTTTTTATCCATATTCCATTAAATTCAAATTTGTATCAAAATATTTTATATTTAAAAAATTCAAATTTCTAATTTCTAATTAAATATAAATTATAGTACTTATCCGTTTACCACAATTCATATTCAATGAATTGCTTTGTTAGCGAAAGTGATTGTGGTTTTGGAATTGCATCGGAATGGGGCCTGGGGGAATGTATATGCACCGTGGGACCTTCGAGCCTGGGTGAACAAAGTTTGCGGTGGAGTGACAAGTACTCTTTTATCTTTAATTAAGATATCTTGAGTTCGTGTCTCTTTGAATATGGAGTCACTTTATTAGGGAACTTCAAATTTAATCGGTCTCCAATGTCGCTACAGAACACCGGTGCCAAGTAGGAAAAAGAGTCTTGGTGTCTCGAATGGCTAGTTTTATATTTATATACACTGCTTTTGTTACAAAAATTGGACAATAAAATGAAGAAAAAAATGTTAAAGTATGGAAGAATCGAATTTTCTTTAGAAACAAATACTATAGGTATATGAATTGAGAAAAATACAAGCAAACTTTTTCAGAATATAACAAACTCAATATTTATATTTGTAGATTTATTTTAACCACTCCATTTAAGAAAACTTTATTTATAGATTTTTCTTTATTTATTAAATTTCATAATAAGTCAAATTACATAACATAAATCAGGACGATATGAGTAATTAATAATTCAACCAGTCTTAGGAGAAACTGGTTTCACTGGAGGTGTTGCTGTTTTAGCTCTTGTTTCATGTAACACTGGTCCTTGTGTGTTTCCTGTTTCATTTCCCCGTAATATTTCAAGAAAATGATCTTTATTAGCTACAAAATTATATTGCATGAAAAAATATGTGTTTATTAATCCATACATCTTAGACATATTATTATCAATTTTTATGGCATAATTTTATTTGTTTTTAGTTCGTTAAAAAATGACATTTTTAATATTTAGCTTGCGTTTCAACATATAAGATGAAGTCATGAATTCAAATAGTGTTTGGACATGTAATTCGGGTTTATGATTTCAAATCTCTAATCTCCAAAATGCATGATTTGGAATTTTAAATCACGATTTCAAATCTTTTATATTGTAAAACCTGACCCATAAATTATATTATGTAAAATAAAATAAAATAGACTCATAAATTTTAAATTTGCCAAAAAAGACTCATACGTGAAGAGGTTATTCTTACCATGTGATAAGATTATATTAAAGAATAACTTATTGCAATTATTATTGATTAGTGGATCTTTATAAAACTATGTGTATTTAAAAGTTTATAAAAAGTATATGAATATATGTGATTTATCAATTATTCATCATGTTTGAATATTTTGACATCTTGATTATGAATTATTGTTTGCTCATTTGGTAATATTGTATAAGCATTAGGAAAATTTTGATAATTTTCACAACTTGTGGGGTTTGCATGTTGTTTTCTTTTTTGGGTGGGAGGGGAGGGGGGGGGGGTGTTGATGTTCATGAGAAAAATATAACTTAAGAAAATCAAATTACATGGCCAAATAAAACTTCAACTTTATATCAATCTGATTATTTATCACATGTCCAAATAGGCCCTTACCAATAATCTAGAAAATATTTTCTTATTTTCCCATGTTTAGCTGGATAAATTTTTTGAAACATATGTTCTTGAAGAAAATAAGTTGCTTAAATATATAAATGGGGAAAATGTCTTCCTTTCAAGACAAAACCATTTCTATAACTAGCATTCTATATTTATTGTATCTGTAACGACCTGCTTCCGTCGTTATGGAAAAACCAGTGGGGAAATAATTTGGGTCAGAAAACTTTTGAGTAGTGACTTGGAAATTTCGAGCCTAGGCCAATCTTGGACGAAATCTGAGTCAGGTGAGCTCTAGGGAAATCTGGTAATGAATGGGGGTTTAATTATGAATTAATGGATAGCCAAGATGTTAAGGAGCCTATACGTCTTTACGGAATCGAATTCGAGCGAGTAGAACTCCCGAAACTGATCTTGGCCCGGTTTGAAGGTGTGTTGTGAAATGGGAGCTTGAACTCAAATTTCGAGTTTTTTTCTCCGTGCAAGCCGTCGGGGCGAGATTAATCCTGCTAGGGCGGGGCCGTTGTGGCGAGTTGGGGTCTGCTGTGGCGGGCCAGTCGTGAAGTTAACTCGGGAAAAACTCCAAAATTGTTATTTTCTGCAAAACTTCGTTCTTGAGACCTAGGAGATGACCCAGGGCGATTCTTGATTGTTTTCCACGACTTCTAGTGCTAAAAGTAAGAAAATTACTCCCTTAATTCGTATTTCGATTCCTAGGACTTAGAATCTTGGGTTATTATCGTTGGCAGAGGGTTTTGGCCTGAAGTTGATGGTGGGAAAAACCCTAGTTGAATATTAAGATCTTGGGTTTGGCCTTTGATTGATAATTTGATTATAATCCGGGTAAATTAGGCATTGTTTATTGATCCTTGCGTTAATTACTTATGTTTAGACCAAGAACAAGTGGAAAAAATCCGAAAAGGGAAGACTCGAGTGTCTTATGAGGATTCAAGCTTGGTTTCAAGGTAGGTGATGGTTCGATTTCCTGCTTGTGTGATATATGCAAGATAATTGTTTCATTGTATATATGTGTGTATGTGAATCGTGAAATGTGAATCAAATCTAATGAAATGGTTATGTGAGAACAACTACATGCCATGAACTGTTACTTGACCCCGTGAGTATATGTATTATTCATTAAAGTGTGGTTGTGATTGTGGTTGTGCTGATTGGATCGAGTGTCACGTTCCGACAAATATATTGGATCGGGTGTCACGTTCTGACACATACATTTGATCGGATGTCACGTTCTGACACACTAACAGTTTGGGTATGGGTTTCATGAGAGAACCATTTGTTATCATTATGTTCATGTCTACCTGTAATTGATATTGGAAAATTATATGTTGCTCATGTAAAGGTAATTGAACTATGTGTTTTGTATATGTGTGTTTATTGTGTTGTAATTTCTTGCTTGTATTTCGCTTACTGGAGTAGCCGCGTGATCCTACCAATACACTGTGGTTGTGTACTGATATTCTATTTGCTCGTTCTTTGTTGAGTACAGGGCATCTTCAGGCGGCTACTGTCAGACCTCAGTTAGGAGATCACTGATCGAGACCGAATTCAAGGGTGAGCTAGTTCTTTCAGGTTGCCATGAGTCCTCTATTGTTTAGTCCATTCTTTTAGGACTCAAACTCTATAGTTAGATTTATTCATATGTTTAGTATCGGAGCAACACCCCATTTCCTTAGACTTGTTGATTGGTAGAGTTTTGGTACAACGACTTTCAGGTTCTAGGGGTTGACTTCCGCAATAGTCTGTTTAATTGTTTATTTAAAACTTTTGGAGTTTATGGAAACTCTGTTTCTATTCAACATTTAAACATGCTTCCGTATCTTTAAATATTTAGTTTTTCGTTAACTTTCTTAGTTGGGTTGTAGTAATGGTTCTCCCACCGAAGAGTTAGTATGGGTGCCAATCACGGCAGGTTGGGTCGTGACAAATTTGGTATCAGAGTCCCAGGTTCGTTGATCTCATTGTACCAAAATGAGTCTAGTAGAGTCTTGCGAAACGGTATGGAGATGTCTGTACTTTTCTTCGAGAGGTTACAAGACTTTAGGAAATTTCTCTATCTTTTCTCTCTTCGTGCTATGACTTGATTCTAATTGGTATTTGGTGATCCAAATTGGTATCTAATTCTCTTTCACTCTTCTATCCACAGATGGTTAATACGCGATACAACGGCGTCATGCCCGTAACCCTCATTAATAAGCCAGCTAAGGAGCCCACAGTTAGAGGTCGCGGTCGAGGCAGGGTAGATGAAGATGAAGGGGTAGAGATCGACGCAAGGTAGCACCCGCCAGGAGAGGAGCCAAGTTGAAAATACTCCCAAGGAAGAGGCCCCTCCTGCGCCCCAAGAACAGGTACAAGAGAATGTGGAAATCGAAAACGAGGAGGATGTTGGACCAGAGAAGGAGGTACAGGCTGAGACTACATGTATTTCTCCCTTAGACCCAATGTTAGCTCAATAGATCATGACTTTTCTGAAGGGATTGGTCGGCCCTGGAGTCCTTCCCACAGTGCAAGCGGCTTAACCCCTGACCAATCCCCAATTACTGTTACTGTGTCCAAGGTGGGTGAAGCATTAGGCACTGGTGCCTTCTTCTGTCCCTTATTGGGTCCTATGATGACTAGTACTGAGCATGAAATATTGACTAAATTTCTGAAATTGAAGTCGTATGTGTTCCATGGTTCTGAGAGTGAGGATGCCTATGAGTTCATTTTGGATTGCTATGACAGGCCGTTCACAAGGTGGGAGATGAGGGAATCAGCGAGACCGTGGAGGCCAGGGAAATGGTAATGCAGGTAGATGAGCAATGCAACCAGGCAAGGAAGTTGTCTGTCAAGATGACAGGGCTCAGTATTATGCCTTTTTGGGCAAGACCGAGGCAGAGTCATCTGATGCGGTGATCACATGTACTATTCTTGCCTGTGACCGAATGGCCATTGTTTTGTTTGATCCGGGTTCTACTTACTCATATGTGTCAGTTCAAGTTACCTTAGTATTTGATACGGTGTGTGATGTGCTTGAAGCCCTCATTTATGTTTTTACCCCAGTTAGAGAGTCTGTCATAGTCACTCATGTGTATCGTGTTTGTCTTGTCTTGTTTATGGGTTTTCAGACTTGGGCTGATTTGGTTATTCTGGATATGACTGACTTAATTTGATATAATCTTAGACATGACTTGGTTGTCCCCCTATTATGATGTGCTTAATTGTAATACTAAGTCTGTGACTCTAGAGATCCCGGGTAGGGAAAAGTTAGAGTGGGAAGGGGTGTACAAGCCTAAGCCAGCTAAGGTTATATCTTTCGTTCGGGCTAGGAAACTGGTAGGGCAGGGGTGTTTGGAATATTTGGCTCATATTCGGGATGTTGATATTGAGTCTCCCGCCATTGAGTCTATTCCTATAGTGTCTGAATTCAAGGAAGTGTTTCCTACCGATTTGCCTGGTATACCTCCTGATAGAGATATAAATTTCTGCATTGACTTGGAACCGGGCACTCGCCCCATCTCCATTCCTCCTTATCGCATGACTCCGGCAGAATTAAGGAAGCTTAAAACTCAAAACCAGGAGCTTCTTGAAAAATGTTTCATTTGTCCTAGTGCTTCCCCGTGAGGTGCTCCTGTCTTGTTTGTTAAGAAGAAGGATGGTAGTATGAGGATGTGCATAGACTATCGACAGTTGAATAGGTTCACCATTCAAAATAAGTGTTTGTTGCCTCTAATAGATGATTTGGTTGACCAGTTGCAGGGTGCATCGATTTTCTCTAACATTGACCTAAGGTCTGGTTACCATCAACTAAAAATTAGGCCTGAGGATGTACCAAAAATGACATTCAGGATTCGCTATAGGCACTATGAATTTTTAATGATGTCGTTCGGGTTGACCAATGCGCCTACAACCTTCATGAGTTTGATAAATGGTGTGTTCAAATCATTCCTGAATTCTTTTGTTATAGTCTTTATTGATGACATTTTGGTTTATTCTAAGAGCAAGGAAGAGCATGTCGACCATCTTCATATTATTTTGGGTGTCCTTGGAAAACAGAAATTATATGCCAAATTCTCCAAGTGTGAGTTCTGGTTGGATTCAGTTGCCTTTTTAGGGAATGTGGTTTCAAGGAAAGAGGTTTCAAGGAAAGAGGTAATGGTAGATCCCCAAAAGATCGGAGCAGTCAAGAATTAGGTCCGGCCTAGCTCTCTGCGGAAGTAAAGAGTTTCGTGGGACTCGCTAGCTACTATCAAAGGTTTGTGAAAATTTTTGCTTTTATCGCCACACATTTAACAAGGCTAACCCAAAAGGAAGTGTCTTTTGATTGGACTGACAAATGTGAGGAGAGCTTCCAAAAGATCACGACTTTTCTGACCACATCACCTATTTTGGCATTACCGGTGGAAGGTATAGATTTCATTATTTATTGTGATGCTTCACATTCGGGTTTGGATGTTGTGTTGATGCAGGATAAGAATGTCATAGCTTATGCATCGCGACAATTGAAGGTGCATGAGAGAAACTATCCGACGCATGATTTGGAGTTGGCAGCGATATTGTTTGCCCTTAAGATATGGTGACATTACTTTTATGATGTCAAGTGTGAGGTGTTTACTGATCATCGTAGTCTACAACATGTATTCACTCAAAGGGACCTGAATTTGAGAAAGAGAAGGTTGATGGAGTTACTCAAGGATTATGATGTTGCCATTTAGTATCATCCAGGTAAGGCTAATGTGGTGGCAAACGCACTAAGCCGGAAAACGGTAAGTATGGGTAGTATAGCTTGCTTGGGTGTGTCCAAGCGACCCTTGGCCAAAGAGATTCAGACCTTGGAGTCTAAGTTCATGCAGTTGGGCATCTCAGAGAAAGGTGGGGTGTTAGCCAACATTGAGGTTAGACCCACATTCATTAAGGAGATCAAGGCCAAGCAGTTTGAGGATGAGAGTTTGAATGAGCTCAAAAAGAAGACAGTGTCTGGTAAGGCACAAGAAGTGGTTCTTGATGCGGGTGGTGTGCTTAGTTTTAAGTGGAGAATTTGTGTTCCCCGAGTGGACGACTTGATTCAGAAGATGTTGACAGAATCTCATGGTTTGCAGTATTTCATTCATCCGGGTGTGACCAAGGTGTACCAAGATTTGAAGCGACTTTATTGGTGGCCAGACATAAAGAAAGACATAGCTAAGTTTGTGGCCAAGTGTCAAAATTGTCAGCAGGTAAAGTATGAGCACCAAAGGCCTGCTGGTTTGCTTCAGCGAATGCCAATCCCTGAATGAGAGTGGGAGAGGATAGATATGGATTTTGTGGTTGGTCTTCCCAAGACCTTGGGGAAGTTTGATTCCATTTGGGTAGTGGTTGAGAGATTGACTAAGTCAGCCCACTTCATTCCAGTCAGAATAGACTATAATTCTCAGCAGTTGGCTAAGGTTTATGTGAAAGAGATAGTGAGGCTGCATGGGGTGCCCCTTTCTATCATCTCAGACCGTGGTACGCAGTTCACATCCAAGTTTTGGGGAAAATTGCATGAGGAGTTGGGCACTCAACTCGCTTTTAGCACAACTTTCCATTCACAGATGGACGGACAGTCAGAGAGAACAGTTTAAGTGTTAGAGGACATATTGAGGGAATGTGTGATTGACTTTGAAGGGCATTGAGATATGTTTCTACCTTTATGTGAGTTCTCATATAATAACAGTTACCACTCCAACATTGACATGACACCGTTCGAGGCACTTTATGGGAGCGGATGTAGATCACCCATAGGGTGGTTTGAGACCGGAGATGTGAAACCCTTGGGGGTTGAATTGGTGAAAAATGTTTAGGATAAGGTGAGAAGTATCCAAGCTAAGGTTTTAGCAGCTCAGAGTCGATAGAAAAATATGTAGACCACAAGGTAAGGGACATGACATTTCAGGCTGGTGAACAAGTTCTTCTAAAAATGTCACCCATGAAAGAGGTGATGAGATTCGGCAAGAAGGGTAAGCTTAGTCCTCGCTACATCGAGCCATTTGAGATTCTTGATTGTGTAGGGCTAGTGACTTATAGGTTGGATTTACCGCCAAGATTATCTGGAGTGCATCTAGTGTTCCATGTGTCCATGTTGAAAAAGTATCATGGGGACGGAGATTACATCATAAAGTGGGACACAGTTTTGTTAGATAAAGACCTTCAGTATGAGGAAGAACCGGTTGCAATTCTGGATCACGATGTCCGGAAGCTGAGACCAATGAGATAAAGTCTGTGAAAGTTCAATGAAAGCATCGTCCAATTGAGGAAACTACTTGGGAAACCGAAAAGGACATTCAAGACAAGTATCCCTAGTTATTCAACGATTCAGGTACTACTCTACTCTTACCTTAGCCAGTTTTTCCAAGTATATCACTCGGGGACGAGTAATGGGCAAATTGGTATCTATTGTAACTACCTATTTTCGTCGTTATGGAAAAGCCAATGGGGAAAAAATTTAGGCCAGAAAACTTTTGAGTAGTGACTTGAAAATTTCTAGCCTAGGCCAGTCTTGGATGGAATCTAAGTCAGGTGAGGTCTAGGGAAATATGGTAATGAATGGGGGGCTTAATTATGAATTTGATCACATGAGTAGATAACCAAGACGTTAAGGTGCCTGTATAATTTTACGGAATTAAATTCGGGTGAGTAGAACTCCTGAAACTGATCTTGGCATGAAAGAGTAGTTTTAAAACATCCCGGTTTGAAGATGTGTTGCGAAATGGGAGCTTTGAACTCAAATTCTGAGTTTTTGTCTCCGTGTAAGCCACCGGGGCGGGATAAATTCCGCCAGGGCGGGGACGCAATGGCGAGCCAGTCGCGAACTTAAGTCGAAAAAAACTTCAAAATCTTTCTTTTCTGCAAAACTTCATTCTTGAGAGCTATTAGATGACCCAAGGAGATTCTTGACAGCTTTCCATGCCCTCTAGTGCTAAAGGTAAGGAAATTACTCCCTTAATCAGTATTTTGATTCCTAGGACTTAAAATCTTGGGTAATTATCGTTGGGAGAGGGTTTTGGCCTGAAGTTGATGGTGGGAAAAGTCCTAGTTGAATATTAGGATCTTGGGTTTGTCCTTGGATTGATAGTTTGATTATAATCCGGGTAAATTAGGCCTTGTTTATTGATCCTTACGTTAATTACTTGTGTTTAGACCAAGAACAAGCGGAAAGGGAAGGCTCAAGTGTCTTAGAAAGATTCAAGCTTGGTTTCGAGGTAGGTGATGGTTCGATTTCCTGTTTGTGTGATATATGCAGAATAATTGCTTCATTGTATGCATGTGTGTATGTGAATCATGAAATGTGAATCAAAGCTAATGAAATGATTATGTGCGAACAACTACATGTCATGAGCTGCTACTTGACCCTGTGACTATATGTATTTTCCATTATAGTGTGGTTGTGATTGTGGTTGTGCTGATTGGATCGAGTGTTATGTTCCGACACATACATTGGATCGGGTGTCACATTCTGACACATACATTGGATCGGGTGTCACGTTTCGACACATACATTGGATCGGGTGTCACGTTCTGACACACTAATAGTTTGGGTATGGGTTCCATGAGAGAACCACTTGTGATTATTATGTTCATGTCTACCTGTCATTGATATTGGGAAATTATGTGTTGCTCCTGAAAAGCTAATTGAACTATGTAATCTGTATATGTGTGTTTACTGTGTTGTAATTTCCTGCTTGTATTTCGCTTACTGGAGTAGCCGTGTGATCCTACCAGTACATTGTGATTGTGTATTGATACTGCATTTGCTCGTTCTTTGTTGAGTACAAGGCATATTCAGGCGGCTACTGACATACACCTCAGTTAGGAGATCACTGATCGAGACCGAATTCAAGGATGAGCTAGTTCTTCTAGGTTGCCATGGGTCCTCTATTGTTTAGTCCATTCTTATAGTTAGATTTATTCATATGTTTAGTTTTGGGGTTGCACACCCTTTCCTTAGACTTGTTGATTGGTAGAGTTTTGATACAATGACTTTCAGGTTCTAGGGGTTGACTTCCGCAATAGTTTGTTTAATTGTTTATTTAAAACCTTTGGAGTTTATGGGAACTCCGTTTCTATCTATCATTTAAACCTACTTCCGTATCTTTAGATGTTTAGTTTTTCGTTAAGTTGCTTAGTTGGGTTGTAGTAATAGTTCTCCCACCGGAGGGTTAGTGTGGGTGCCAGTCACGGTGGCTGGGTCGTGACAGTATCTTCCCATGCACCCAATGCCTCCAACCTCTATCCCTTGACCATTACAAAATGCATTTGAGATAACATTTTTTTTGGCTTACTTACCAAACACTAGAAATAAGTAAAAAATTTACTTGTTTTCCACAAAAATATTTTTCATAAAAAAATATTCTCCTTCAAATCAAGCACACTCTAAGTTTCTTATTTTATCTTTAGTAAAATAATTTATAGTCACATAATTTTTTGTGATCCCTTATAGAGCTAATTCATAACATGAGGGTAATTTTAAACTATATTCTAAAGTTGAATAGTAAATTTTGACCATTTTTCTCTAAAATATTGAGAAATGAGTCCACTCATTACACGTTAGAGATCTATTTGTTTCAAAGATAGATACGAAATAATTTGCTAACGACAAGAGTATATATGAATCAACAATATAACAAATGGTTAAAGTAAACAATTATTTTTAAAAAAAAAACCATAAAGGCAAATTTAAATCTTTTTCTCTTTTATACAACATACTAGGCCTGATATTTGTTTCAGTGTACAAGTTTTAAGTCAATTCATGCAACATCCTAAAACTTCGCATTGTGAAGCAGCATTAAGAGTTGTGAGATACATAAAGGGGTCTCCAGGACTTGGAGTTTTGCTGAAAAAGGGAACTGAACCCTCAAAACTCACTGGATATTGTGATTCAGATTGGGCCTCATGTCCTAATACAAGACGATCAGTCACAGGGTACATGGTAAGGCTTGGAGATTCATTGATTTCTTGGAAATCGAAAAAACAACAGACTGTCAGTCGAAGCTCTGCTGAAGCAGAATATAGGAGTTTGGCAGCTCTAGTTGTAGAGTTAGTTTGGTTAGCTGGTTTACTCAAGGAGCTACATTGTCCAGTTGCAAGTCCAATACCAGTATTCACAGACAACAAATCAGCTATCCAAATAGCAGAGAATCCAGTGTTCCATGAGCGTACAAAACACATAGAAATTGATTGTCACTTCATTCGTGAGAAGGTGAAATCAAATTTTATCAGTCCTCAATACCTATGCACTGATATGCAACCTGGTGATATCTTCACCAAGGGGTTAGGTTCTGCTCAACATCACTTCCTATTGACCAAACTTGGTGTGTTAGATGTTTTCCACCCTACAGTTTGAGGGGGAGTATTGAGCTATAGAATTGTCAAGTTGCTCAGCAGTTAAGTCAAGTTGTTAGGTTGTTAACTTTCTGTTATTCATTCTGTTAAAAGCATGTGATTCATGTGTTAGTTAGAGATAGAATAATTGATGAGAAATTCCTTTATATAGGTTCAGTTCTATTCTGTAAAAATTCAGTTGATTGAAATGAAAACTTGCCATTGGTAACAATGTGAATTTGTTCTAGAAAGCTCTCAATTCAGTTCGAGTAGTTAGATTACAAAAGTTTTCACGCTGGATGGGAACCAATCCAAAAATGCATGATTAATAAGAATCATATCTAACCTTTTAAAAATACAATCTCCTGCAATTCTTCCATTCCAACACATATTGTTTATCTCACTTCAGCTAGGACATAATTGTTTATGCAAAAGGGAAAAATTAGTTTCCTCATGCTGAGTGAAGGGTAAACCTTCCATCTTCTCTTCCTCACTAATTATAACATTAAAATCTCTTCCTACTATCATAGGTTTTTGATGATTTTCTGCAATTTGTTCCCTCTCATCCTAGAGCTTAAATCTCTTTATTGCATTGCATCTTTCATATATGGATGATACTATGACATCTGTTGTTTTTTGAAGAATGTCATTGTCACATGTTGGGTAAAGTCTAATATAACCTGGCTTACTCATTTTTGTTTATTGTCACATCTTTTGTTTCCTAAATTTTGCTTTTTCCCTTTTGTATCTCCTTGTTTATTTCTTCTCCTGCTTCCTGTTGCGTTCTTTTGGTATCTTGTTTATTCTCTCTCCTTCTTTTAGTTTGGTCTGCCTCTCTGTTGCTACTACATTGTTTTTGTGGTATCTCCTCTTGAGGTTTTGTTCTTCCGTGTCCTTCGGATATAGCTGTGGGTGTTCAACATAACATTCCTCCTAGTTATGTCTCTAAATCATACATGTTTCACAATATTTGGGACATAGTTAACTTGATTCAGATACACTTCTCAACTCTCTCTCCGTTTTGTTTTTTCATCCTATGTTGATGCGCATAGGAAACTCGCCCACCAGATCTACTTCAACTTTCAATCTTGCATAGCTTGGTCTGTTCTGATTCTTGATGGTCATATTGACCTGTATGTAATGAATTATAAATCGTTGTTGCTATAGAAAACATTGTTTCCTTCCCAAAAAAATTTGGTGCAAGTGATGGAAAAGAAATTCAGGCTATTGTTGTTGAGGTTTCCTCCACGGATTGAATAGTGGTCTAATTAACAAAATTGTGATTCTAATTATTATTTTTAACATAAAAATTTGACCCATAAATTTATATTTTACCAAAAAAAAGAAAAACCCATAATTTTATATTTTACAAAAAGAAACTCATGCTCAATGTGAAAAGATTGTTGTGGGAGAATTTTATCAAAGAGTTTTTAGTTACTACTATATTGATTTATTTGACCAGTGAATTTTTGTAAAATTATGTGTATTTGAAAAATCATAATAACATGTAATTGCAAATATTTATTTATAAAAGCAATAAGAAAGTATGTGATATATTAATCCGTCGCCTTAGTATATTTAGATAACCTATTTATAAACTATAATTTGCTAATTTGATAAATTTGTACAACAAAATGGCAAAGTTTTGATAATTTAACAAGTTATGAAATTATCATGTTTATGCTTTAAGAATTCAAATGAAATCATGTACAAAGGAAACCTAAAGTTAGTGGTTGTTTCATATGGTGGAATACTTGGAGAAGATGGTCATAGCATAAGCACGTAGAAGCGAATTCATTGCCGGGATATCAAAAGCATTGATAGTCTCAGCCAATAAACATACGAGGCAATGTGGGACTATGAAGCTCAAAGCAAGAAGCTTGTCTAGCTACCTGGTACCTAAACAGACGTCGAGGGAGAAAAATGATGTATAATCCTGCTTTTCTGGGAAGAATCTATCTCACGTGAATGAAACGACCGCGTAATTAGCTGTAAATCATCATAACAATAACTAATTGGTTCTACCTAAACTATTGCTAGTTGGATGCACTTGTTGTTATGCACCTTCTCAGTCTTTATATATGCATTTTCTGATATCACAACAACACCCTTGACCTTAAGAGTGAAATGAGAAAAACATGCATTATTTTCAATTGGTACAGCACAAAATCTGAAAGACATTATTAGTACTAAAACAACAGTTCCTATGTAATATTAGCTGCCTCTTGCAGCTTGAGTGCTTCCTTGAGACTTGTGATTATATCATTCATTGATGGACGTTTGCTACCCTCATCGTGCAGGCAGTTAATTGCAGTATCTACAAACAGCTCAAAGCAGTCAGGTGATATTCTTCCAACCAAGCATGGGTGAATCGAATGGGACTTCACAGTCATAAAACATGTTTTAATCCATTGGGCTAGACTGACCTGTCCCTGATTCAGCCAATGCTCCAATGCTTCATTGGCACATAGCATCTCAAATAACACCAAGCCAAATGAGTATGCGTATGATTTTTCTGTCAATCTTTTATCTCGTAAGTAGTCTGAATCCAAATATCCCCCTTCATGAATTACCCCCGCTGTATTGATCCCTTTTGTTTTTGACCAGCTAACTTCTGAAACTTTGGCTACCAAATTCTCATCCAAAAAAATATAGGAGGAGTTGAAAATGCAATGGAGAACTGTTATCTTCAGTATGAACCGAAGATAGTTCAAACCCTCTGCAGCACCAATGCAGATCTCAAGCCTCTTCCTCCATGAGAGAGGATTCCTATCAGGGTCACGGAGATAATCATGTAGGGTCCCTCCAGCTGCATAATCATACACAAGGATCATCTCTGTAACATTTCTGCAAAACCCAATCAGTGACACCATGTTGATGTGGCTAGGCAAGGGACTCATTTCTCTTTTAGCTTGCAACTCACTAACCATGTGAAGTCTTGACTCTGCAGTGTGTGAACGTCTGATGGCAACACGTCGACCATTTATGAAGCCAACGTATGCATTGTCAGATCCTAGAAAACCTATTTTCAGCCTCTCATTGAAATCTTTTGTAGCCTTTAGCATCTCATTGAGGGGAAAGTGGTAAAGTACTTGTGGCGGTGTTGGTAAAGCTATTGGCTTTGGTGGTGTTTTTGGAAAAAGACCAAAAAAATCCCACCATCTCCGTGAAATGACACTCCTTTTTGCTATATCAATGCCATTACAACCCTCTTTGATGGATGCCCTTTCTGCTTCAGCCTTTGACTGAGATGTTGATGTGTCATCAAATGAAATGATGCCTTCACCTGCACTCTGCTGAAATACTAATGCTAATTCCAGACTTTTCACCACTTTAGACATTGGAGGCCGTTCACGTGGATTATCATCCAAGCATTTTTCTGCAATTCCTACGAACACCTTCAAACAAGTTGATGAGATAGGCCCTGCTAGATTCAGGTCAATAAGCTTATTAACTTCTCCTTCCCTGATGCATTGCTTGGCCCATGCTACAAGTCCATGCTGCTCCTCAGGCAGGCCCATATCGACTGCAGGTCTTCCTGAGAGCAATTCAAATAGTACTACTCCAAAAGCATACACATCAGCTTTCCATGTCAATCTATTAGTCTGGAAGTACTCAGGATCGAGGTACCCAAATGTGCCTTTGACTTGTGTACTAACATGAGTAGCTGATTCATTTCCAGGCCCCATTTTGGACAACCCAAAATCTGAAATCTTACTTTCCCAGTTTTCATCCAGCAGAATGTTTGAGCTTTTGATATCACGATGTATCACCCTATTTTGAGATGTATGAAGGAAATCCAGTCCATGTGCAGCACCTATAGCAATCTTGAGTCTCCGTTCCCAAGAGAGAGATGAGCTATTTCTGTCCATTTTGTACAGGTTGTCAGCAAGTGATCCCCGAGGCATATAATCATAAACTAATAACATCTCATGACCTTCAGTGCAGTAACCAATTAGGGAGAGAAGGTTCTCATGGCGGTGCGTAGATAACATATTGATTTCCATCCAAAACTCTTTCCCCCCCTGGCTAGATCCTTGTTTCAATCGCTTAACTGCTACAGTGGTTTTTCCACCATCAATATCCCCTTTAAATACTGGGCCATATCCACCGCTACCAATGACAAGCTGAGGATCAAAATTGTTCGTTGATCTTTCCATCTCATCCAATGAGAATTGACGACAGTGATGCTCTCCTGAAGATATTCTATTGTTCGTCTTTCCAGAGTTCATCTCTGAAATACACCTAATGTAATAAACAGCAACATTGACCAAAGTGACCATAAATGTCAGTACAGTTGCAATTTGATTCTTTGTATAGAACAGCACAGATTCCTCTGATTTTTCTGGTGTTGAACTTGTAACAGGATGCACAGGGCTCACACTACCAAGATTGTTGTCAGGATTGCTTATCTTGAAGACTTCTATCCCATTTAAAATGGCATTAGCATGTTTACTGATTGAAGGAAACTTTGGCTGCAAAACTATAGTAAGGTTACGCTTCCCTTCCCTTCTATCACCCTCCATAATGGCAACATAGTCCCTGTATACAGAAATTCCATTGCCCCCACTCCATTTGATCACATTAGCATCATCTTCAGCATTCTGATTGTTTATAACAATAGTGAAATTCCTTTGGCCTTCATATGTGATCATAGGTTCAATTTCACAAAAGTGAAGCCTAACAAGGTATCTGAATCCCAAATCAAGTGGAATGTTCCATGTGAGATTACAGAAATTCAAATGGCAGTGCGCACCCACTGACCTGGCCGTCAGGTAAACTTCTTTTGGTGCAACGTGAGTTGCTGAGGATGCATATCTGATATCAACGGCTCTGTTGATCGAAAAGGCTCCTACTTGAATCAGGTAATTAGTGTCATCTTCCCAGTCCCGGAACATGGTTGCATCTTCCAAGGATGAAATTGAGTTTCCGCCAACATTTATTCGCTGAATTGTCTCCAGTGCTGTGCTGTTGTCAATGTAGAATCTGTAATTTCGTCCAACAACAGGGACTCCCTGATCACCATCAGGTGTGAAATACAGACCAGAGGGCATGGAAACAATCTCGATTGCATTAACAAAAGCATAAGTGTCTTCTGAAAAGCTTGATTTTCGAGATGGTATGAATGTTATGCTTAATGTTTCACTTTCTTGTACATTGATGCAAAATTCCTTTTTGAAATAGTTCATACCTGCAGCAAGGGTAGGTATGAAGTCACTGAGCAGGGTATGCTGATCAGTTTTGACAGTAAAAATGGCTTTGGACTTGTAGAAACCATTGTATAAAGCTGGTTTGAAGTGCAGGCGTATGAACTTGTGTCCCGGTTTCACTGAAAATTTGTAGGTAAACTGATGGCGAGACGATCGAGCAGACTTATAAGGAACTGGATCGGACAAGGCAGCTTGGTGAGGTACTCTTGAATTAATAGATTTTCCAGTTAACTGTAGAAAT
>JAJOOE010014049.1:0-20605 GCA_036250405.1 Solanum raphanifolium
GTACCAAAGAACCCAAGATATGTTATATCTAGAATATATCATAAATAATATTAAAGAAATATTCAGATTAAAACAACTATCGGAAGAATATTACAATAAATATTATTACATATTACCATGAATTTAGCACTATCAAAAAGTAATATTAAAAGAATATCAAGATTAAGACACTTAGCAAAAGAATACTATAATAAAATCTTTAAAATAAAATACTCACCTACCACACTACCACTTCCATGAATTCACCAACTACCAGTTCCTCTACGAAAAATGGTATCAGAACTCAAACGCACACACGTTAGGCTCTAGTTTAACTAGTTCATTTTTAGGGTCGTTACAATGAAACATCAGCTTTCCCTCTTAGGCTTCATTTTAATTTAAATTAAAATTCATTCACTAACTTCTAAATTTTTTAAAAGTATTGTTTCAATATGTTGATAAAGTTCTTCAAATATGTCGATTCTCTATTTTCAAGTTATTCAATTTATACTGTGTCATTCATTTTCAGATGCTGAAGGAATATTTAGATTCAACTCGGACTAATATTTACCCTTATATAAAAGTGAGCAAGAGAAGGACGAACACTATAATCAATAATTGTAGAAAAACCAGAGAGATGCCAAACACCAACTTTGCCAACTGGGAAGAGCTTTATCGAGCAACTTCAAGTAGTGGCTCCATTTAGGACTATCACTTTGGATATGGTATTTGTACTTGAATACTCCACTGTCTCTCAGGTTAATTTTGCTCCTTCATGTTACTATTAAAAACATAGATAATACAGCAACCCCATTTGCAGATCAATTTCTGAATGTAATACTGTTCATCATCTAACACATTCAAAAATCAACACTAACTTATTGATCAATTGTACATTTGTAGCTTTTGATTTTCTTGTTTACTGTATCATTGTGTAACCAATAAGTTTTTTATCTTTTTGGAAGACTGTGTTATGGTCATATTTCTATGTTATTTTTGAGTTGTCGAAATACCTTCTAAATTACTTGATCTATCATCTCCACTACACCAACCCCATTTGCAGATCAATTTCTAAATGTACTACTATTCATCATCTAACACATTCAAAAATCAACACTAAAAATCAACACTAACTTATTGATCAATTGTACATTTGTAGCTTCTGATTTTCTTGTTTAATGTATCATTGTGTAAAGAGTAAGTTTTTTTCTTTTTGGAAGACTGTGTTATGGTCATATTACTATGTCATTTTTGAGTTGTCCAAGTACCTTCTAAATTACTCGATCTATCATCTCCACTATTCTCTCTTTGTTATAAATTTCTCTATGTGCACACTTGTACCATCATATATATCCATTTTTTAGAATATTTTTTCCGTGCTTATTATATTAGACATAACAAAAATTTATTTAATCAAAATTCATTTAAAAAATAATCTGAATTTTAGGCTTATAGTGATTTATTGTTACATTACATGCATACATTTTGATATTTTCTTGGAAAGAAATCAGGGTGGTCGTTCTTTTGTTTTACCAGCAACTAATGTGCTATTTATTTGGTGAGCTCTCCAATATTTAACATATTCGGTATTTAACCTCTTGATAAAGTTTCAATAAGTGGTACTAAGATAGGTTCTTGATTTTCTTTTTGGGTGATCCTTATATAATGCTGAAAATGTCGAGGCGGCTATATCAATTGGGAGACAATTATGCGATCGTATTTTTTCGAGGTGAATCTTATGTCTATTAAAATTGTTATTGATATGCCTCTAAGAACCAAAGGGGGGCATTCCATTATAAGAATCCATTTTCCATGCTTAACTTAAGCATGATGTTATTCTTTTTTCCTCTGTTTTGTTAAGGCATGGTATATTGGTATGATGGTTGACTCTTTGAATTACTCATCCGATTATCTCTTTTTGGATTCGACTTTCATTATATTCACTCTTAATTCCCTTCCTCATGTAGACAGGGGAGAGAGGGAGTAGGGTAGAAGGATCAAGAGAAATGATTATGACGAGGCTGGACTCAAAGGGGTAAGTAGACTGTACAAATTAGTTCGTTATGCTAGATTGTGTAATTAACATACAGTGCGGTTAAATGGTACAAGAAAATTGATGTACCAAGTTTGAGTTGATCTAGCTAAGATGTTTAAGAAATTTAGAGAGCATAGGTAGTAAAATTTGCATGCAGGCACAAGAAACTATTACTTGGTTTGTACCATCTGTGCACATAATTTTTGAAGATCTGTATTTGCCCTTCCCTAAAGTTTCACATTTATGCTTTATACACTCACATCAATCATACCATCATCACTAAGTTTATGCAATTTTAGCTTTATATTTTTTCATTTGCTATTTTGTCTCTTTTTTCTTATTATTTCTTTGTTGATATCCTTCGGCAAGAAATGACTATCCAAATCATACACCACATGAAAAAACCAACACCACATAAATATATAAAATGTTGGGCCAGTGCTGGAAAGGGTATTTTTAGAAGTGACAACGTGCCTGAGGAAGCTGTCGTAAAGATTGTATATAGCTTCCATGGACATTCTATTGGTACAAACACTCGAGAATTCAAAATGAAATTTCTTTTGTTGATTACTTATGTGTATCCGTTTTTTGTGGTAACAGATTTCTTCGGTGTTCTGAGAGCACGAATATATGATGATGAAGTGAGGAAATGGGTTTTAGGCACTGGAATTGAACCCATTGAGGAAAAACTTTGGAACTCTAGAGAGGGACCCCCAACATTTGACCAACAAAAATTACCCTTGAGAAGTTCTTTGGGTATGGTAACATGCTTGTTCAAGAGCAAGAGAATGTTATGAGAGTCCAGTTGGCTGAAACCTATCTTAAAAGAGGCAACTCATGAAAATGCTAGCGTGGCTGCCATCAACATTGGAAATTACTAAGAACCTTCACCAATCTTAGGTCTAAACATGAGGTTGGGACCTTTTTTTCTCAAAAGCTTTAATAATAAAATTGAAATTCACAGAAAAAAATTCTCTAATTTTTTTTTTCATTATTGTGTGGATGCAGGGGCGTGACATGATAATCGTCATGTTGCTTGAAGTCTCTAATGATTCAACTTCAAGGGGTGATGTATTTCATTTCTACAACTTTTTTGAGGCAATTTGTAAGGGTAGCTATAGAAGGTGACATAACTGTTAAATATTGTGTAAATCAATTGTGTTCAGAGTTAAGGGAATACAAACTCCAAATAATATTTTGTTTTCAGTTTTTGTCATTATATTCTTCTGCAATCAGCTTCTTGAATTGAATTTTAATGGTAGAGGATATGTTTTAAGCGGCATTTTCATTTCTATAGAATGAATGTAAAAAATCATTTATGAG
This sequence comes from Solanum raphanifolium, assembly GCA_036250405.1. Lineage (NCBI taxonomy): Eukaryota > Viridiplantae > Streptophyta > Magnoliopsida > Solanales > Solanaceae > Solanum > Solanum raphanifolium. The sequence continues at coordinate 3,338 of JAJOOE010014049.1, forward strand.
AAGTTATAGTGGAATCGGTTACTCTTTAGATAGAACAATAATTTAATTTGTGTGTTGGGCCCGTGCTCTAGCACGGGATATGCCCATCTAGTAAAACTACACATGGTCATTCCATAAAAGAGCTTTTTGGACCAACACTATTGGTGGGAAGAGAAAAAATTCAAATGTTAAGTTTTTCTCTACCTTTTAAACTATGTATATAATCCTTCTCTAAGTCTTTTATTTCATCCATTCCCCATTTCTCTCTTTCATTTGCTTTCTCTATTATTATTTTTGCTCTCTTCCAATGACCGACTCTCATGCTAAGAATGTCCCCCATCCTCATCCTCCCCCTCCCCAATCTCCCCCTCCCTCTTCCCCAGCCCCTTCCGCTCATCGTGTTCGCGAGAAGGCTACATCAACTGCTGACACTGAGATCTTAGGGGTTTATCGGAGTAGCGCCTCCATCCACTCAGTCAATGCTCCTCCTAGAAAAAGGGGAAACATGTTGAATGTTGGGGAAGGAATATTTGAGGTTCGGTCCAAAAGGCCCAATGTTGACACTTTCAGCTGTTGATGCTCAAAAAGCTTCAACATTGGGCCTTTTGCCCCGAACCACAGATGTTCCTTCCCCAACATTCAACATGGATCCCCTCTTTCTAGGAGGAGCATTGACTTAGTGGATGCGGGGGATACTCCCATAAACCCCTAAGATCTCAGTGTCAACAGTTGGTGTAGCCTCCTTGCGAACACAAGGAGGGGAAGGGGCAGGGGAAGATGCAGGGGGAGATTGGGGATGGGGAGGAGGAGGAGGGGGGACATTCTTAGCATGAGAGTTGGCCATTGGGAGAGAGACAAAAATAATAATAGAGAAAGCAAATGAGAGAGAGATATGGGGATTTGGTGAAATAAAAGATTTAGAGAAGGATTATTTATACAGGGTGAAAGGTAGAGAAAAACTTAACATTTGAATTTTTTCACTTTTCTCCAATAGTGTCAGTTCACAAAGGGCTTTTATGGAATGACCATGTCTAGTTTGATGTATATATGTTGACCACATCTTTAATTTATTTTCTCATGAGATTTGTCTAATTTAAATTCTTACTTCCTAATTAAAACTTTATATTTTCTTAGAAAATGTTGACGTGTGTGACAATGTTATTTAAAATTATGTTTGATTGATTAAATTTCACATATTTTTAATTAATTACTTAATAATGTTTTCAACTCGCACATTTCTCACATGTGGCCTGATTCGTTTTGGGGATAGAAAGATTTCAACATAGTTATAATGTTCGCCGTCTCTAATACCATGTTGAAAAGTTTGGGTGCTTCAAGTCTTCTCCCACCCCCCCCCCCTTCTAGGAAGGCAAAGGGTTAGGAGTGAATTTTTCATAACCTTAAGCTAAACTCATTATAAAAAGTACTGGAATTAGCACAAATATATTTGTGAGAAGTGGCGTAGGCAGAAAATTCGTGAAGGGTGTCCAAAATAAAGCCAACATAGAAAAAAAAGCGGCCATGGAGAATTAAACCTCAATGGCAAACAAACTTCTTAACACTATTGCCACTAAGCTAACACTCTATATATGACAAAGTATTTTGTTTTTCATTTAATTAACTATTTTACAGCAGACCACACTAAACAAAATATACAAAACATAGATGCAGTGATTCAAACTTGGGTATTGTGTCCATATTGGAACACTTTTGCCACTGAGTTACGACTGATTGTTATTGTTTAGGGTGTTCAAAATGCTTAATCTATCAATATAAAGTAATATTTGACGTGACAACAGTACTAAGAGGGCTAATTTATTGTATAAAAAATAAGCACATGAAGGTTATTCTAGAAACATATCACTAGGAATCATGAAAATGATACCTAGGGAGTGGAAAATACCATGAGAGATACTAGACATAGTGAAAGAAGCAAGACAAATTGTGGAACAAAACAGCTTCAAAGTTTAGCATGTATACAGGGAAGGAAATCAGCTAGTAGATGTCATTGCTAATAGTGCTTACAGTAAGTCAGAGGTACAGGAATACAAGCAGTTTGAACAACTACCAGCTAATTGCAGAAGAATTCTAAACATGGACAAAGTACAAATCGCAAGTTTGAGAATCAAGACAAGAAAGATAAAAGACATAAACAACCAGTATGGACCACAGTTACATTTATCAAGATGTGGTGGGTCTCACAAGATTTATATGTACAACTCAAATTTTTGCCAATACGATTTCTTAAAATCAGCGAGAAATAAAGAGCTACCTGCTTACAAAAGAGTAAATCGGAAAAAGTCGAGGACTATACGTCCAAAGCACACCGTCCATTGTCATAGAGAGGAAGATCGAGAGCAGCATATTTGGCTCCACTACTAGCAACGGTGTTAGCTCCAGAAATCAGAACATACTAAACCAAGTTAAATGAGAGATTAGAAACATAAAGGAGGAGGAAGATAAAGAGGAGCAGTACCTATTGAAGTTGTTGAAGATGTGTAGTGGTACACCACCATGGTTGAATGCTGATGATCTAAAGGAGACAAAGGAGAATCATGAAGGCGGTGCGGAGAAGAATATGAAAGAGGAGGATTTGGAAACAAATGTTACGGAAAGTGTTAAAAATAGCGTGAGAAATAAAAAGGGTATTGATATATTTGGGCTAACATTCCTTTCCAAAGTTGGGCCAGGCAGACATGTATTTTTTATATTTATGATTAAATAAAAGAACTTCGAGCTCAAATTTGATTTAAAAAAAAAGTAATATTGACCTATATATATCATGTAATTGTTCGGCGAAGGGTGTCCAATCCATAGCTCCGACCCTGTTGGTGAGATCAAGTTTAAGAAATTAATTAACAATGCAAATAAAAATTAGAGTACTATTAAAAATAGCTCAACACAATAATTATCGACTATTGGAGATTGCAATGTTAGTAATTTCTATTTGTGCACTCACATATTAATATATTATATGTAGATATGCTATTAATAAAGTAGTCCATTGTATGATCTAAAAAAGTATTAAAGTTTGGAGCCTTAAAAGTAATTTTCTATTCATATGAGTTTATTTTTGTAACACCTTGGTATTCGAAAGAGCTAAAATTAGAAAGAACTAAATTGGAAATACCAAAATCTAAAATATTGCAAGTTATGCTTAAGTTGTGAGTTTTGAGTTTTGAGTCAACTTCAAACGACCATAACTTTCAGTACAGGATGAGCTAGGTGGCCCATAAGATATCAAATAAAAGGTCTTGGAAACCTCTTTCCAACTCCATCGAGTTTGCTACATTGCTAGAATTGGCCCAACATTTTATATTTTCAAGTTGTGGATGTTGTGCATAATCATTTGATGACGAAGGATAGCAGCGAACATTAAAAAAAGGGTTCAAAAGAAGCATATAAAAAAAATAAAGCTAAAATAGCATATGTTGATATGATTGACGCAAGGAAAAGTCGATTATGTGCAAAGGTTGATCAACGATAGATGACAAAATAGAGTAAATATAGACAGTCAATGAAAGATCACAACATTAGCTACCGTGCTTTCTAAAGGTGAATTTAACTACAGCCTACGGGGTTAAAAATGACAAATCAGATTTAAGTTGTAACAATTAGCCAAAGTACTTACTCCAACCCTCAATTAAGGAGATAAATGTTTTTCTGAACCTATAACAACATAACTATAGATATTGGTGTTATTCTTAAGACAATTAGGCTTTCCATACATCAAAATTAAGATAACACTAGTAATGACTATCAAAATTGCTTATCTAATCCTCATATCTTAGACATAGTTAACTTGAGAATTGAACTCAATCGGTTGTCTGTTATTTCCACGTAGATCATCTCCTTCTAACTCATATTGTTAGTGTACCTTGGAATGAGAAGTACAGTGAGATAGAAGTAGCATAATTGTTTTCCCAATCTAGATGTAAGAATAGCATAAATGAACAATATACTGCATTTTTCTTATTCTTCATGGTTATGATGTTACACACTATAATAAACATTTGTCAATAGTAAGAATAGGAACAGGGCTTTGAGTTTGCCTCGTCTCGAAACCTGTAAATCAGCAAGTATTTTTTGCTTTCAGATTTAAGAAACATAAAAATATTCTTTTATCTCATAATCCTCACATATTTGACATTTTCTTCTCATATTCACATGTATTTGGCTACTAATGCTAACAACAATAAAATGTCTCACTTGCCCTTTTTCTTTATATTTTATTTATGTACCGTGTATCTCTCTTCTAGTTACATCTCGCGAAGCAGCTGATTGCAATTCCTCACCTTAGCACATTTAAATAAATGTTTACTTACCTATTTTTTGCCAAGACTTAACAGAAGTGATCAAATGCAATATGCACTAAATACAATATACAACGCCCATAATCTTCACTAACCATTATCAGTACACTAAACAGAACACTATGGTTCCTTTTGAAAAAAAGGGGGCCAAAATTTGAAGAACCTGAAAAAAGTATGTTAGATTGTACCTGAAGGACTTGAAAATCAAGAGAATCTGAAATCAACCTTCCCATAGTTTAGCCTACTTCTTGTTCTGTCTCTAAACCTTGTTTGTTTTCGGCCACATTAGCTAAGTCGAGGTATAGTTATAAAAGTGAGCAAGGATCCAAAAGTATTAATTGTCACGTATATCAAACGTCTTTAATCGCAAAGGAGTTAAATCAATAAGAACTCAAAATAAAAGTAGGTGACCTCATCCGTTGTCGTGCCAGAATACTATTTTTTTGGAACACTAATGTTTCCTACTGCAACTCCTTCAATTACTTCTACAAGAGGCTTCTAATACGATTATACCAATATAATAAGACAGTTGGACAACTATGAAAATTTCGGAAACAACTTCTCTAATTTCATGAGGTAGATATAAGGTCTTCTTATACATTATCCTCTCCATACTCTATTTGTGGAATTTGACTGGGTATGTTGTTGTTATTGACAACTATGAGAATTATCAAATAGGTCACTACGACTAAAAATCATCAGATTAAAAGAGTAGTTTTTGTATAAATACCTCATTCAGTTAATTAGATTTTGATATCATCTTGAGCAATAACTTGTCCATGTTAGAACGTTTGTGGAAAAGACTAAAAGTCAGACGTTGGTGTGAGATTAAAACATTGTTTTGAACCCAAAAAGATGTCAATTTTTTTATGATGATTAACGTCAAGCTACAACAGACCGCTCAAAATTTATTGCAAAGGGTGAAAAAACATGTACAGCAACAATTGAGGAGGGATATATCACAAATTCTAACATCAAGATCTTCAAACTCACATCTTTATTTCCAATTTGAGACTTCCCACCCAAGAAATGGGATCTAAAATAGAGTGGTTAAATTCAGAGAGGTCATCAATGCTTAAAACTATCCTAAGATACACTCACAGTTCAAAACATGTACATCAACCAAATGACATAAGCATAATTACAAATTCAATATCAACAAAGAAACTGAATTTGTCTATTGCATGAATAGAAATACCATTTCGATTATTCCCTTTGGTGACGACCAAAAATTGGGAAAAGCATTGAAGATACGTACTTTCATTTTGATTTACCCATTTGGTTAGAAAGAAATTTGAATGGAAAAATCAAATTTCAGCCATGTATTACCCCTTATTAGAAATGACCCATTTTGATTTTTCCCTTTAATTAGAAACAAAAATCTAACTGTCATTCTCAGTTTATCATTTGAGCAAAAATAAAATTGAAAAGAGAAGAAGAACAAAGGGATAAGAAATACCTTAAACTGCAGCAACACTTTCAGAAGAAGGAAGATGAAGAGACCTAACACTTTCAAAAGATGGAAGATGAAGACAGTTGTGGGAATTGGAAAGAGAAAGCCAAGGTCTATGTTTTATAGCAAGTATAATCAACAAGAAAATAAAGACACATCTGACATTTCATAATACAAATGTCTCTCGAAAAATGCATTAAATTTTATAGCCAATGAAATTGGGCCACAAACAATAAAATTTTAAATGCATCATAGTACAATTTAAATAGCTTTTGGCCCAATGATTTAATGCAGTGTTCGTCCAAGAAGTCTCATTTATATTGAAAATTTTAAGTCTATATTTTATGGATTAAATGATTTATGGGAAAATTTTCAACTTGCATGTTTCTATTTTTTTCTAAAATTTACCAAACAAGTATTTTATTTTGGTGAACCTTTTGAAGAAGCAATGTTATATGAATGATTTGTACAATATTTCTTGCCGCTATTGTTGATAAAGCCATTTTCCTAGCAGGCATATGTCGCTACGATTGAACATTGATCGAATAACAACAGAAACACCAGATTGGACATGTTAAGTAGAAATTCTGGAAATGAGTAGAGCAAGCGTAATCCTAGGGGCAGCTCAACATGATTGGGGGTCTAAAGCGAAATTTCAATTCGAGGCCTAAAATATAAACAAACTTCATATATGTATTTATTCAAAAAAAAAAAAATCTTACACTATATAGATAAAGATTATTAGTATTTCAATATTATTTTTTTAGTTATTAGTTTTATGTAAGATTTTATTAACTTAACATTGAAAAACATCCTTTCAGTGAGGCAATTATTATATGAACTATTAACATAATTCTAAAAGTAATAAGTTGACAAATATTAAATAAAGATAAGAGTTAGAACCATAGAATTTGACCCAAGAAGTTGACGACTTGATATATCCCATTTTAATATGCATTTAGTAATGCTTGAAACTAAAATTTAAAAATAAATAAAAAAGAATTTGTAACTCACTTTGTTCGACACTTTTCACTATTAATTCTTATTTTTTAACAAAGTACAAAAGATGTTAAATTGGGTAAAATAATATATATTTTTAAAAATTATACTTTTTATTATAAATAATCAATTTTTGTATAGAAATTTTAACTCATAATTTATTCTTGATAAAAATTTGGGGGCCTAAGGCAAAAGCCTTATTTTCCAAATAATAGAGCCGGCACTGAGTAAGCCTAGAGAAAAAACTCAGATTCCAAAATTATCAAGACGAAGAGGTACATACACCTATAGTGATAACAGTTAACTTGTATGGAGATATAATTTAGTCTCATCAATATAGACATTAACATTTACAATAATTTACAAGCCTAAAAATGATGCAAAATTGAAAAATATTATCTATAAAGCATGCAGTACAATTAGTGGAATATGTGTTGGTCCTTCAAAAGTTCACTTCTAATACAACGTATATTAACCAAAAGTTAAATGCTTTGGTAAATCACTGAAATAATTTATGACAGGAAAAACTGAAATAATTTCTAACAAAAATGAAGAGATTAGTTTATGAAATTTACTGTCTCTACAGGTCAAACCTATCAAACCAAAATTCAACTGAAATTTATCAAATTTCTATACTAAGAAGAATCATTGCCGTGGTTATCATCTGAAACCATGAACTACCGACATCATTCTCAACATAGCCGCAAAAGTTATGACAATACTAATATAAACCTTAGCTACAAACTTATAACTTAAAATTCAATGCTTTAGCAAAACCACAATAGAACTGACAATTATAGAATATAAAGAAAGAAAAAAAAAACATCTCTTGAAATTATGCGACACGAGCAGAAATAACAAAGAAAGAGGAATCAACTTATAAAGTTCAATTAAATCCGTATAGAGATAAATCACAGGAATAATGACTAATTTTCTTGAAATACTTTTAAATATGAATAGATAATGTTTTTACAAACTTTTTGAGGGGAAATTTGCATGTGTTCCCAATTCTTGGCAACCTTCATCCACTTCGTCATCATTTCGATGACCTAACTTATAACTTTCTTCCACTAAAACATTAAAAATCTTCGATGACGAAACATTTTCGAAGAATTTAGCAAACTAACGGAGGATATAAAAAGACATTAAGTAAGAATGATTAAGAACTGAATACCTGAGAAGCAAAGAAATTGAAACTTCAATCCAACAACTTCATTACTATGATTGAGAGAAAGAATAACAAAGTGAAAATTGAAAAGGTGAGCAGAGATGGAGAGTTCAATGTTGGCCAGAAGAAAGCCCTGTCAAATAAACTTTAAATATCACGGGAGCTATAAATTTTATTAACAAATACATGTGGGGACTGAAAAGAAATTACACGCAGGTTATAATTAATATTTTATGTATTATCAAAGCTAGTATAGTACTTGTTTAATAAAGTGGGCCCTAACATAGTACAACTTGAATTACATTTGGAACAACTTTTTGGAGTTGTGTTCGTCCTTTCCAACTCCCTCTTCTAAATAAGGGTTAATCAATTAATAATTGTACCAACAACACTGTGAGTTGTACTATAAACCTGGACGAGTTTGATTGGTAATTGAACAATTTTTTTTGTCGTGTATTTACTTCTTTCTCATCAAACACGTTTAAATGCTCACTAATATTTTTTTCCCTTCATTTGCATAACATTGTTTCCTTTCATTGCTTTCTAGGTTTATAAAATATTTTACATAATTCTCTCTCTAAAATTATACAATTTTTCTTTTTAATGGTTCTCATTCTTTATCTGATATTAAGAAATTTATCATTCAAATTGTGAGCTATTTATGTTTTTTTTTTGAGGTTTTAAGGCAATCTTTCCTTAGTTATTGCACTTTCATTGTCTGTAATTGCCATTTGTTCTTCTGGGTAGTTTTCTATAATTTTTGTGATATGCTTATTCAATATTCATGTTTGAATTGAGATACTAATGGCAATCTTATGTCACGACCCAGCCCGTCGTGATTGGCACCCACACTAACACTCCGGTGGCAGAACCACTATTACAACCCACAACAAGAAAATAATCTAAAAACTAAGGCATTTAAATCAACACTAAGGAAATTAAAATAGAGTTCCCATAAACTCTATCAAAAGTCTAACCACAATAACTAACAATGCGGAAGAATAACCTAGAACATGAAAGTCAATGTACCAAAACTTCTAACAAATGATCCAAGTCTAAACAAGAAGGGATACAACCCCCAACTAATGGACTAATCAACTAACTAGAACAAATGTCTAAGTCGAGAAATGGTGGACATAGACGAAAGAGAATCCCATGGCAGCCCGGAAGAATTGGCTCACCCTTGAATTCGAAGTGACGATCACTGATCTCCGAAGCGAAGTCTGTCAGTAGCTGCTTGAAGATGCCCGGTACTCAACAAAAATAAGAGCAAGTGCAGTATTAGTACACAACCACAATGTACTGGTAGGATCACACGACTATCCTACTAGTGCAAAATAAACAAGTCAAGACAACAATATAATCACAGGCATATATATCAACATATACAACATTATCAACAATTACGAACAACGATCAGTTTCACATTTTATATCACATCATTGGTCCTCTCATGGAACCCAAACTCAAACAGTTAGCATGCCGGAACGTGGTAACCGATCCTATATTTATGTCAAAACGTGGCAATCATATCCAAATTATTAATGCCGGAACGTGGCAACCAATCCCATTCACACACCAAAATCACAATCACAAATATATCATCAAGACCATACATTTAAGTCATGATTTCATGGCAATCATCATTCATTATCTCAGTTACAACAAGTGTGATCAACATTGCAACATTTATATACATATAAGTATCAGAATGAAGCAAGAACAAACATACATCACACAATCATAGAATCATAACCATCACCTACCTCGAAACAAGCTTGAAACCCTAAGAAACTTCATCCTTCCCTTTCCGGATTCGTTCCGCTTGTTCTTAGTCTACAAACAATCAATATACTACGGGAATCAATAAACAATCAATAATTACCCGGATTACTAACAATTCTATGAAACCTAGATCAAATTCATGATCCCAATTATCCAATTTATGGTTGTTACCACCATAGAATCTATAACAAACACCCCCTCCCATCATTATTCACCAATTTTATTACGTTCTACAGATTGAAAAATTGATTCGGGGGGTGAAAAACTTACCTTTAGCCTCATGAATGGTGAAAAACGAGTAAGAGTCGCTTGGGGTTTTTTCCTTAGCTTTGAAAGTCGGAAAAGTGCCAAATAAGGTCGTTTAGGGGTTTATTTACGAATTTAAGTCACGTTAGGCCCGCTGCAGCGGCCTCACCCCATTGTAGCGACCCTGCCAAAGCGACCAGAACCCCCGCCCCAGTGGCTTTTGCGTAACAGTGAGCTACTCGTCATTCATCTATGATTTTGAGTATCGTCGTACCTGCCACAACAACCATCATCCCACTGCAGCGGCCACGCTAGAGCGAAAACTATCCCACCAAAGCGGTCCAAACGGAACCAGAGAGCTAATTAAAAATATTCCAAAATCCCATTTCACAATACACCTCTAACCCACGACGATCAACAAACACCCTTTACGCTAAGATCGATTCAAGGAGTTCTACTCGCCCAAATTCAATTCTGTAAAGTCATACGAATTCCTTAACGAGTTATCTAACTACTCACGTAATCAAAACCATAAGAGATCCACCCGATTATTACCAGAAATCCCTACACCTCAAAGACTACGATTTCGTCCAAGCCTAGACAAGGTTGGGAAATATCTAAATTCTACGAAAAAGTTTTTCGGCCCCAAATTTTCCCCCTCTTGCTTTTCTATAATGACGGGAACGGGTCGTTACAATAGATACCAATTTACCCATCACTCGTCCCCGAGTGACAAAATTTAGAAAAAGTAGGCTAAGGAAAAAATGAAGTAGTACCTGAATTGACGAACAATTGGGGATACTTCTCTGGCATGTCCCTCTCGGTCTCCCAAGTAGCTTCTTCAACTGGACGATGCTTCCATTGAACTTCATGGACTTAATATCCTTGGTCCTCAACCTGCGTACATCACGATCAAGGATTGCAATCGGTTCCTCCTCATATTAGAGGTCCTTGTCTAACACAATTGATTCCCACTTAATGATATAATCCCCAACACCATGATACCTTTTTAACATGGATACATGAAACACAGGATGAACACTTGATAAATTAGGAGGTAAAGCCAATCTATATGCCACCGGTCCCATATATTCACGAATTTTAAATGGACCAATGTATCTAGGACTTAGCTTACCCTTCTTACCAAATCTCATCACCCCTTTCATGGGTGATACCTTAAGAAGAACATTTTCATTGGATTGAAACGCCATGTCTCTTACCTTATGATCCGCATACTTCTTTTGTCTACTCTGGGTTACTAGAAACTTAGCTTGAATACTCCTCACCTTATCTTAAGCATCCTTCACTAAATCAACCCCCAAAGGTTTCACATCTCCAGCCTTAAACCATCCTATGGGTGATCTACACCCCCTCCCACAGAGTGCCTCAAATAGTGCCATATCTATGCTGGAGTGATAACTATTATTATAGGAGAATTCACACAAAGATAAGAACTTATCCCAATGCCCTCCGAAATCAATCACACATGCCCTCAACATGTCTTCCAATACTTGAATAGTCCTCTCCGATTGTCCATCCGTCTGTGGATGAAAGGTTGTACTAAAGGTGAGTTGTGTGCCCAATTCATCGTGTAATTTCCTCCAAAACTTGGATGTGAATTGGGTACCATGATTTGAGATGATAGAGAGGGTCACCCCATGCAACCTCACTATCTCTTTCACATACACTTTAGCCAATTGTTCAACATTATAATTTATTCTTACCAGAATAAAATAGGCTAACTTAGTCAATCTATCAATCACTACCCAAATAGAATCAAACTTCCCCAAAGTATTGGGAAGACCAACCACAAAATCTATGGCTATTATTTCCCACTTCCATTCCGGAACTGGCATTCTTTGAAGTAAACCTGTGGGCCTTTGAATTTCATACTTCACTTGTTGACAACTTTGACACTTCGCCACAAACTCTGCTATGTCTTTCTTCATGCCCGGCCACCAGTAAATTCGCTTAAGATCTTTATACATCTTGGTCACACCCGGATAAATCGTATATCGCGAACCATGAGACTTTGCCAACAATTTCTGAATCAAGTCATCTACTCTAGGAACACATATTCTTCCTTTAAAATTGAGTACACCATCCGCATCAAGAGTGGTCTCTTGTGCCTTACCAATCACAATCTTTTTTCGATCTAAGCTCCTCCAAATTCTCATCCTCAAATTGTTTGGCCTTGATCTCTTCAATGAAAGTGGCCCTTACTTCAATACTATGTATCACCCCACCTCTTTCAGAGATGCCCAACTCCATGAACTTAAACTCTAAGGTCTGAATTTCCTTAGCTAAAGGTCGCTTAGATACACTTAAGCAAGCTAAACTATCCATACTCACCGCTTTCTGACTCAAAGCGTCTGCCACCACATTATCCTTGCCCGGATGGTATTGAATGGTCACGTCATAATCTTTAAGTAACTCCATCCATCTTTGCTGTCTCAAAGTTAGATCCTTTTGAGTGAACATATGTTGCAAACTACGATGATCAGTAAAACCTCACACTTGACCCCATAGAGGTAATGCCGCCATATTTTAAGAGCAAACACTACTGCTGCCAACTCTAAATCATGTGTTGGATAATTCCTCTCATGAACCTTCAATTGACGTGAGGCGTAAGCTATAACATTCTTATCCTGCATCAACAAATCACCCAAAGCAAAATGTGAAGCATCACAATAAACAATAAAATCTTTACCTTCAACTGGTAATGCTAGAATGGGCACAGTGGTTAAGAGAGTCTTGAGCTTTTGAAAGCTCTCTTCACACTTTTCAGTCCATTCAAATGCTATCTCCTTTTTGGTCAAATTAGTCAAGTGAGTAGCAATGGAAGAAAAATTCTTAACAAATCGATGATAATAGCTAGCGAGTCCCACAAACCTCTTAACTTCCATCACAGAGCTAGGCCTAACCCAATTATTAACCGCTTCAATCTTTGGAGGATCTACCATTACCCCCTTCTTTTGAAACTACATGTCCCAAAAATGATACCAATTTTAACCAAAATTCACACTTGGAAAATTTAGCATATAATTTTTGCTTCCCGAGAACACACCAAAACGATACGAAGATAGTTGGCATGCTCTTCTTCACTTTTTGAATAAACCAAAATATCATCAATAAAAACTTTAATGAACGAATCAAGAACTGGTTTGAACACCCCATTCACCAAACTCATGCATGAAAGTTGAAGGTGCATTGGTCAGACCAAAAGACATAACAAAAAACTCATAGTGCCCATAACGAGTTCTAAACGCCATCTTGGGTATATCTTCAGGCCTAGTTTTCAATTGATGGTAACCGGATCTCAAATCAATCTTAGAGAAAATCGATGCACCTTGCTATTGGTCAAAAAAATCATCTATTCGAGGCAAATGATACTTGTTTTGAATAGTGACTCTATTTAATTGCCGGTAATCTATACACATCCTCATACTACCATAATTTTTCTTAACAAACAACATCGGAGCACCCCAAGGGGAAGCACTAGGACGAATAAATCCTTTATCAAGAAGCTCTTGGATTTGAGCCTTAAGCTCTCTTAATTCTATCGGAGCCATGCGATATGGAGGGATATAAATGGGGTGTGTACCATGCTCTAAATCAATGCAAAAATCTATATCTCTATCCGGAGGCATACCAGGCAAATCATTTGGAAACACTTCACTAAATTCAGACACCACATGAATAGACCCAACGGATGGAGCCTCAATCTCAACATCCCTTACATGAGCCAAATAAGCCAAAAAACCCTTCTCTACTAATTTACTAGCCCGAATGGAGGATATAATCTTAGATTGCTTAGACTTGTACACCCATTCCCACTCTAATTTCTCCCTTCCCGGAATTTCTAGAGTTACAAACTAGGACATCATAATAGCGGGACAACCAAGTCATGCCTACGATTATGTCAAAGTCAATCATATCCAAAATCACCAAATCAGCCCAAGTTTGAAAACCCATAAACAAAATAGGACAAGCACGATACATCTCAAATCATGTCAAACTCGGAGGCAAATCGCACAAATACATAAGAATAAGTAGAACCCGAATCAAATAACACATTAGCCATCCAGTCACAGACAAGAATAGTACCTCTAATCACCGTATTAGACACCTCCGCCTCATGCTTGCTCGGAAAAGCATAACACTGAGCTCTATCATCATGAAGAGCCACTTCCCTGCTTGGTTGCGCGTTACCCTTACCTCCGTTACCATTTCCTCTACCTCCACAGCCTCGCTGATTACCTCCTCGTACACCTTGTGAATGTCCTCTACCATTATTACCATTCCCCACTGGTACCACTGCTCTAGACTACTGCTGCGCGGAATCTAACACACGTGGGTGTAGACAATCACTCCTCATATGCCTAGGTTATCCATAGTTGTAACAAGTACGATCAAAAGATGGTCTGCCGCCCATCGAAGGTGCGACTTCCTGGCTATCCTAAAAATTATGAGATGGAGTTTCCAAGTAACTACCTGTAGAGGTGGCCATAGCGGACTAAATTGGCTTGGCTGCAAGTGTTGGCCTTCCAGACCTCTTGGAATAAGAACCTTGAAAGTTACCCGAGTTCTTGGCCCTTTTCGCCCACGCCTTAGCTTGACCGTCACGCCTAACCCCCTCCACTTTCTTAACATAGTCTGTCACCTCATTAAAGCTCCTCCCTACAGAGGTCATATGAACAGAAAATACTTACAACTCAGAATTCAAACCTCTAATAAATAGCCAGATCCTCTCCTCAGTAGTAACCAACTATGTAGCCTATCTAGATAAAGCATGAAACTTGGCCTCATAAGCAGCCACATACATACCAGCTTCCTCTAAAGCCATAAACTCACCTTTCTTACGATCCCTCAAGGTTTTAGGCACATACTTTTCTTGAAACAGAGCATGAAATTGGGTCCAAGTAAGTGGAGGTAATGTAGAAGATCTGCACTCTATATAAGCTCTCCAGCATTGCTTAGCCTCCCCTTGAAGTTGGAAAGACACAAATTGAACCCCATGCAGGTGAACAATACCCAATTCATGCAACCTCTCATAATAGTCTAAGATAAACTTATAAGCATCTTCAGTTTTAGAACCAATAAATATCGGAGGCTTAAGCTTCAAGAACATAGTCAACATGTCATGCTCATTACCGGTCATAACGAAACCCAGCAAAGGACGCAAGAAAGATTCAGTACCTACATTTCCACCTATCTTGGCACAGTGCTAGCAACAGTAGGATTAGTAGGAGCTTGAGTTGCTTGAGCAGATGGAAGCACTCCAGGACCAGCTAACCCTTTCAAGAATGCCCTAATCTGTTGAGCTAACACCGGATCGATGGGAGGAACAACCGCAGTCTCCGTTGGCATCTCTTCCTCTTATCCATTTTCCTCAACATCTCCAACCTCAATATCCTCTTCTATCTCCTCATTATGCACATGAGGGTTCTCATTCATAGGAACATTATCTATCAGTACCTCATTCACAGTCGGCGCTACTCTCCCACGGCCTCTACCCTGGCCTCGACCGCGACCTCTCAATGCAGATTCCTCAGCTAGAGCATTGACAGGAGCTATGGGCCTAACACCATTTTACCTAGTATTAACCATCTGTAGACAGGAGAGCGATGAAGGTTAGATACCAATTTGAATTGCTAGATACCAATTGGAATCAAGTCATAGCACGAAAGGAGACAAGAGAAAAATATAGAGATTTCCTCAAGTCCTATAGCCTCTCGAAGAAAAGTAAAGGCGTCCCCATACCGTAACCCGAGACTCTATTAGACTCATTTCAGTACATCGAGATCAATGAACCTAGGATCGGATACCAACTTTGTCACGACCCAGACCGTCGTGATTGGCACCCAAACTAACATTCCGGTGGGAGAACCACTACTACAACTCAAACCAAGCAAATAATCTAAAAATTAAGGCATTTAAATCAACACTAAGGAAATTAAAATAGAGTTCCCATAAACTCTAACAAAAGTCTAACAATAATAACTAACAATGTGGAAGAATAACATAGAACCTGAAAGTCAATGTACCAAAACATCTAACAAATAAGCCAAGTCTAAACAAGAAGGGATACAACCCCCAACTAATGGACTAATCAACTAACTAAAACAAATGTCTAAGTCCAGAAATGGAGGACATAGACAAAAGAGAATCCCATGGCAGCCATAAGAATTGGCTCACCCTTGAATTCGAAGTGACGATCACCGATCTCCTAAGCGAGGTCTGTCAGTAGCTGTTTGAAGATGCCATGTATTCAACAAAAATAAGAGCAAGTGCAGTATCAGTACACAACCACAATGTACTGCTAGGACTACGTGGTTATCCCACTAGTGAAACATAAACAAGTCAAGACAACAATATAATCATATGCATTTATATCAACATATACAATATTATCAACAATTACGAACAACGATCAATTTCACATTTTATATCACATCATTGGTCCTCTCATGGAACCCAAACTCAAACAGTTAGCATATCGGAACATGGCAACCGATCCCATATTTTTGCCAAAATGTGACAACCGATCCCATATTTATGTCAGAACGTGTCAATCTGATCCAAGTAAGTTATGCCGAAACGTGGTAACCAATCCCATTCACACACCACAATCACAATCACAATCACAATCACAAGTATATCATCAAGATCATACATTTAAGTCATGATTTCGTGGAAATCATCATTCATTATCTCAGTTACAACAAGTGTGATCAACATTGCAACATTCATATACATACAAGTTGTCACGCCCCGAGCCTACACCCTGGATGTGGCTGGCACTCGAAGACCATTGCTGGCCCCAAGAGAACCCCTGGATTGGCTTTACTTAAATCAGCGAAAGAATTAAACTCAACAAATATAAGTTCATATAATAAACTGAAATGTTATAAAGGAACATTCAACTGGACATTAAGGCAAACTCAAGTCTCAACATGGAATAATGATAATTAAAAGACAAAAGAACTAACATATGACTGTCTATAAAGCCTTTAAGACAACTGAGATGGATATTGGAACAAACCCCACAACATCCTAACGAACTAACTAGAAAGCAATGAAATAGTGAAACGACCCCAAAAATGCCCGAAAATGTGCTTCGGAAACACCTATAATTGTAATTTCCATATATCTCAAAAATCCGTTTCGTTTTTCAAAAATCCGACGTCATATTCTTGTTTAGGGGGTCAAATTGAGTGGGAAATGGGTCTAACCCAAATTTTAGAGCAACCGTATCAAAATCCGAAATTTCCAAGTGAAGCCTTTTTGAGGGTCTACTTTGGAGGGTCATATCTCCTAGCACA
>JAJOOE010014050.1:0-20910 GCA_036250405.1 Solanum raphanifolium
TATATATATATAATGTTTAGGTTTAGAATTAAATTGGAGTTAAACACTTTTGTCCCTTTTTTGTTATTGCCTTCCATGATGATTACATTTATATTTTATGTTTGAATTACATCTATAATAGGTATACTTATAAGTATTGCGTTTTAAGTTTTACTTATGATCTATATTAGAAATTATATTTAAGGGATTAAATATTATTACTTTGGTTATGCTATAAATTACTGACATAACCGAATAACCAAACAGAAAAAAGCCGAACTGAATAGGGGAAAACCAAACCAAACCAAATTTATTTTGGAATCGGATTGGGTTACACTTTCACAAACCAAAAACCGAAAAATCCAAACCGAATAGTGCATAACCAAACCAAAAAACCGAATGCACACTCCTACTCGGAATGGAAAGGAAAAGTTTAGTGTTGGCACTGATACAGTGATATACGAGTCCTATCTCGAGTCCTATTTACAGACCAAAGGGAGTTCTACGAGCCGAAAGAAGGAATTCAGAATAACTTGTTTGAGTTTTTAAAATGCCAAGTCTCTGATGTATGACCTATGAATGGACGAGAAAAATTGTAGGGGGATCTGCGGGCCGTATAGAAGTACCCGTAGAGTGATTCAGAGAAATATAATTGAGACCACATGCCTACGAAAAAAGTTGATGAGTCGTCTTACGGTCTATGGGTCGAATTAAGCCTAAATTCTGTCAAGTCCTTTTCTCCAATTCTCTCTCAAGCTTCAAGGTGAAGAACAAGGGTTTCAAAGAATTCAAGGTCTCATTCTCCATTGCTTTTAGGTTTTGATTCTCAAGGTCTATTGGAATTCACATTCACCAATGGATCTCTTTCATCTATTAAGTCCCAAAAAATCTCAATCTCCAATTAAATTTAAGCCAATTTGAGTAGGGTTTCATGCAATTCTCCACGTGTCATATTTGTTATTATTCAATTATTTATTTTCAATCTAATTATGCATGATTTGATTCAATTACATGACTTTCAATTTATTTCTAATGGACCCACTCTTTATACTTGATTATGGCTATGAACTTATGAACAAAGCTTATGAACTATGTATTATGATTATGAAATCTATGCACGTTTTATGAAAAAGATGATTTATGAACTATGGATGATTTTGAGATAAGTATCTATGATTTGTAAAAGGTTTTCTCACATAAGAATGAAATCATGATTTAGATACTTAGAAAGGTAAGAGTCTATGATGAAGAAGTTTATGAAATCCTAATTTAAAAAGAGTTACTCTATGATGACTTATGATTGGATTGGTAGTTTAATTGTGCCTTTCTAAGTATTTGATATGAATATAATTGTGTCTCTTCCATTGGAATTTAATTAGAAGGGAGAAGACTTTGAGATGGGGGTTCTCCCCTTAGTAGAGGTCGGGTATCTAGAAGTGTCATGACGCAAAATTACAAGTCATGATGGCACCTATGTTCCCAACCGATAGGTAAGCCAACTCAAAACTTTTACCATTTCAATTCAATATTATTAATGAAAAAGTAAGCAACAATTAGAAAATCCCAACAACTGTCTTTCATAAGTATTAAATACGGAAAACTAAACTACAACCCAAGATTTAGTGTCATAAGTACAAGAGCTTCTAAAAGTCAATATAAATCTAAAATTATATGATAAGTCTAGACATAAGAAATATCCTATCATAATACCAAAACAACCTAATAAATAGAGTAGATGGAGATGTGAGATGCTTAATATCCAAGCAACTCACCAATATTCCAAGATAATCCAAACTCAAACTCAAACTCAAAGCTCTAAGAAATCCACTCATATTCAAAATCCATTTTGCACTACAAAAGAGTGGAAAGAGTGTAGTATGAATATGAAACCACATGTACCCAATATATCTCATAGACCGACAACGAAGAAGTAGTGACATGAGTATATCAGAGAATCATCCTTTAATTTTTCAAGTCTACATTATACTTATCATTCAAGTTTCATAAATGTAATGACCTGTTCCCGTCGTCAATGAAAGCCAATGGGGGAAAATTTGGGGCCGGAATTTTTTTTCGTAGTATTTGGATTTTCCCAACCTTGTCCAGATTTGGACGAAATCGGAGTCTTTGAGGTGTAGGGAAATCTGGTAACAATTGGGTGAATCATTTATAATTTGGATTACATGAGTAGTTATATAACTCGTTAAAGAATCCATACGACTTTACGAAATTGAATTCTGGTTAGTAGAACTCCCGAAATCGATCTTAGCGTAAAGGGTATTTAGTGAGCGTCGTGGATTAGAGTTGTGTGGTGAAATGAGAATTTTGGAATTCTTAAGATAGCCCTCTGTTTCGTTTTTGCTGCTTTGGCGGGGGGGTTTTTGCCGCTCTAGCATCACTGCTGTGGTGGGCCCGATGTGAATTAAAGTTGTTAATAAACCCCTAAACGACCTCATTATGCACTTTTCAAATTTTTGAGCTAAGGAACAACTCCCAGGCGACTACTCATTTTTCACCATTCTTGAGGCTAAAGGTAAGCTTTTCACTCCCTGAATCCATTCTTCGATCCATAGAACGTAATAGAATGGGTGAATATTGATGGGGGAAGGTTTTGTTATAGATTCTATGGTGGAAACAACCCTAATTTGGATAATTGGGATTATGGGTTGATCTAGGGTTCATAGAATTGTTAGTAATTCGGGTAATTAGTGATTTTTTTATTGATTACCGTATTATATTGATTGTTTGTAGACCAAGAATAAGCGGAACAAATTAGGAAAGGGAAGGATCAAGCTTCTTAAGGTTTCAAGCTTGTTTCAAGGTAGGTGATGGTTGTGATTCTATGATTGTGTGATGTATGTTTGTTCTTGCTTCGTTATGATACTCGTATATGTATGAATGTTGCAATGTTGATCACACTTGTTGTAAATGAGATAGATGAATGATGATTGTCATGAAATCATGACTTAAATGTATGATCTTGATGATATATTTGTGATTGTGATTGTGGTGTGTTGAATGGATTGGTTGCCACGTTCCCGCATAACTAACTTGGATCGGTTGCCATGTTCCGGCATAACTAACTTCGATCGGTTGCCACATTCTGACATAAAAGTGGGATTGGTTGCCACGTTCCAGCATAAATATGGGATCGGTTGCCATGATCCGGCATGCTAACTGTTTGGGTTTCATGAGAAGACCAATGATTTGATATTAATGTGAAGTTGTTCATTGTTCGTAAATGTTGATAAAATTGTATATGTTGATATATATGCATGTGATTATAATGTTGTCTTGACTTGCTTATGTTGCACTTAGTGGGATAGCCGCGTGATCCTACCAGTACATTGTGGTTGTGTACTAATACTGCACTTGCTCTTATTTTTGTTGAGTACATGGAATCTTCAAGCGGTTACTAACAGACCTCGCTTAGGAGATTAGTGATCGTTCGAATTCAATGGTGAGCCATTTCTTCCGGGCTGCCATGGGTTCTCTTTCATCTATGTCCACCATTACGGACTTAGACATTTGTTTAGTTAGTTCATTAGTATGGGGTTGTATCCCCTTCTTGTTTAGACTTGGTTCATTGTTAGAATATTTTGGTACATTGACTTTCAGGTTCTAGGATATTCTTCCGCATTGTTAGTTATTATTGTTAGACTTTTGTTAGAGTTTATGAGAACTCTATTTTTTATTTCCTTAGTGTTTGATTTAAATGCCTTAGTTTTTAGATTGTTTGCTCGGTTTGGGTTGTAGTAGTAGTTCTTCCACCGGAGTGTTAGTGTGGGTGCCAATCACGACAGTCTGGATCGTGACAATAAATAGGGATAATCAACTGTCATGTATGTCGAAACACCAATGAAACACATAGTCAAACAAGAATGAAATATGTAATGAGATTTAATGCAATGCACCACCATGAAATGATATGCCTCAAACGCAAGTACTCTCTCAACCGTATATACATGATACTTCTTAGAAATACATCGAGAGTTCGTGATCCATGGGAGACTCGCAAGGTCCATATACCAACACGGACGATCTCCAAATACATGTGCGGACGATCTCAATTCACTATCATAAAATCAAAACAATCCCCAACACAGACGAACTCCACGTGCCCAACTTATAATCCTAACCAATCCTCAGCAAAAATGATTTTCATGTGCTTAACTTATAATCATAACTCAATCTCACAATGGACGATCTCCACGTGTTATACCTTTACTCATACTCAATCTCATAGAAATGCATGTGCACAATATGATATCGATAAAACAAAATGATGAAGCATCTCAATAAATCAAATATCTCTATGACATATAATAACATAAATTATCACAAATATACAGATTCAATAAACAAACACAGTTACACAAATAAAACCAAAGTCACTAACATAAGCTAATGCCCATATGCTTTGACATTCTCGAATTACAATCAATCATATTATATTAATAAATCTTCCCTTAAATAACACAAGTACTCATACCAATGCCCGTCACATCATTGGTACGAGACCCCTATCTTTCGCTCTTAGCCATTGTCTATTCTATTTTTAATCCTTAATTAGAAAACGTCCCTCAACAAAGTCTAGGAAGTATTAACATACCTTGAAAGTCGAACACGTGCCACGAATTCTTTAAGATTTCACCTTTCTCTTTCATAAAGCTTCTGAATATTCTCAATCAATAAAATATGCATAATTCGTAAACAAGCGAGTTCGTAGAAACCCATATTATTATATGTCTATCCTAGACCCAAAAACATACTCAAATCTACAATCAAGTTTCTAATCTTGTGCCAATTAATATGTTAACTCCCATATTTCCTAAATTTCAAGCCTAGAGTTAAGTCTCAATTCTCCAATATCATAAGCCTAATGGTATTCATATAATAAAATACACATAATATTTAATTATCTATCTCAATATATCAAAACATAAATCATAATGTAATACCATAAGAATCCAACATAGAACCAAGTTAAAACACTCAAATTTCACCCATGGAAAGGAATAGACAACTATGTACAGTAACTAACTAATATAACAATTGAGACACTATAAACTTACCAATCATAACCTAATTAAGACTAATCAGTACCCCTTACTATAAACAATTAATTATAAATAAATAATCAATTACAACAGTATAAATTTGAAGTTGTTACCTGGATGACGCGCACTTGTGACGGCGCATGTAAGTTTTCGCCCAACCTTTTTCTTCCTTTTTTGTTTCGTAAAAGTAATTAGAAGGTGCTAACTTATATTATTTTATTTTCACAAGTGCATCACGTGACATGGGATATTAAATAAATTATGGACTTGACCCATTAAATATCAACTTTATTAATTATTACATAAATATATGTTAATTAAATAATCGTAGTTAAACGAATACGTTCAAAATTTCTATTTAATATTTATGGGAAGAGTCTTTTATGATAGAAAGAGGTCTAGTGCTCAAAATGACCTAGCGGGTCATTACATCATCTACCACTATAGCAAACATCCGTCCTCAAACGGTAAAATAAATAAAAGCAGTTGAACGCTTAAAGCAAATGGGGATATCTGATCGACATGTCTAACTCATACTCCCAAGTTGCCTCCTCAACTAGATGATGCTTCCATTGAACCCTTACTGAAGTAATTTTTTTTACCACAACTTTTGAATTTTCCTATCCATTATTATAAACAACTCAAAAGTAATATTATGATCAAGTAACACTAAATCTAACTAAATCACATGAAAACCATACAGATGATACTTCTTCAATGTCAAAATCTGAAACATAGGGCAAACACTCGATACGCCCGAGTAGCTTTCTCTACGGACCGACTCCTCCACAAAACCTTAACTGAAGCGACTTCTTTGGTTCTTAACCTTCGAACCTGACGATCAAGAATTTCAACTTGGGCTTCTTCATAAGTGAGACTATCATTCACATCCACACTTTCTAAAGGTACTATAGATGTTGGATCACCAACACACTTCTTCAACAACGAAATGTGAAAGCTGATAGTTCTGCATGCAACTCTAACTCATAAGCCACTTTACCAATCCTTTTCAAGATCTTGTAAGGGCCTAGATATCTAGGACTGAGCTTCCCTTTCTTTCCAAATCTCATCACCCCTTTCATAGGTGACACTTTTAGGAAAATCCAAACATCAATTTGGAACTCCAAGTCCCTTCTCCTTTCATCTGTATAGGACTTCTGACGACTTTTTGTTGCCTTAGGTTCTATGATGAGCTGAACCTTTTCCATAGCATCATGAAACGAATCTGGCCCTATCAAGGCTTCTTCACCTACTTCAAACCAACCAATTGGAGATCTGCATCTACACCCATACAATGCCTCATTAGGGGCCATCTGAATAATGGAATGATAGTTATTATTATAGGCGAACTCTATAAAAGGAAGGTGATCATCCCAACTACCCTTGAAGTCAATTACACAAGCTCTCAACATGTCCTCTAAGGTCTGAATGGTACACTCTGCCTGACCATCCGTCTATGAATGAAATGTTTTGCTGAGATTAACCTGGGTACTAAGACCTTTCAGAAATGACTTTAAAAAATAAGAGGTAAAATGAGGACCTTTATATGAGATGATAGACAAAGAAACTCCATGCAACCTGACTATCTCATTAATGTAAAGCTTGGCGGAGTCCTCCACCGAATCTGTAGTCTTGACAGAGAAGAAATGACCAGACTTAGTAACTCTGTCTACTATCACCCAAATGGAGTCATGTTGTTTGCCAGTACAATGTAAACCTGTAATGAAGTCCATGTTGATCACTTCCCACTTCCATGTAGGAATGTTAATCTCTTGAGTCATACCTCCTAGTTTCTGATGTTCCCCCTTCACTTGTTGACAATTAGGGCACTTAGCCACAAAATCAGCTATATCCCTCTTCATACCATTCCACCAAAGGATTTCCCCCAGATCACGGTACATCTTGGTGGCACCTGGATGAATAGAATACTTGGAGTTATGGCTTCTGCAAGAATCTACTGTCTCAACTCTCCCACCTTAGGAACACATAAATGACCCTAATAACAAAGCACACCGTCTCTCCTTTGGGAGAATACCTCAACTCTCTGCTAATGAAATGTACCTTTTAGTTGAAGCAATATAGGATCATTGTCTTGTTTTTCCTTAACCTCCACTACCAATGGAGATTCTGACCCATTCTGAACTGTTACACCACCATCTGATATGCTTATAAGGCAAACTCCTAAGCGAGTAGGCCGGTGAATATCTTTCGCTAGTTCCTTCCCTTTTTCCTCAATATGCGCGACACTACCCATAGATAGTTTGCTAAGAGAATCTGCTACTACATTGGCCTTACTAGGATGGTAAAACACGTTCATATCATAGTCCTTGAGGAACTCAAGTCTTCTCATCTGGTGAAGATTCTACTCTTTCTGGGTGAACACATATTGAAGGCTCTTATGGTCTATGAACATATCTACACGAATACCATACAAGTAATGTCTCCAAATCTTTAGAGAAAATACCACTGCTGCAAGTTCGAGGACATGAGTTGGATAGTTCTTCTTATACACCTTAAGCTGTTTAGAAGCATAAGCTATAAACTTACCTCGTTGCATCAACACAAACCTAGGCCGACTCTGGATGTATCACAATAGATCACATAACCATCTGAAGCCTCTGGTATAGTCAAAACAAGAGTTGTAGTTAACCAAGAGTTCAGTACTAAGAAGCTCTTCTCACAATCATCTGACCACTGGAACTTAACCTTTTTCTGAGTTAATGTAGTTAATGGAGAAGCTATAGATGAAAATACTTCCATGAACCTTCTGTAATAACCAGCCAAACCCAAGAAACTTCTGATATCCATTGGAGAGGTAGGTCTGGGCCATTGCTTCACTGCCTCTATTTTATGAGAATCCACTTGGATCCCTACGTTAGACACAAAATGCCGAAGGAAAGCAACTCATTGCAACCAAAATTTACATTTGTTAAACTTAGCAAATAACTGGAGATCTTTGAGAGTTTGAAGGACAATCCTCAAATGAGTCGCATGTGCTTCCTCATTCCTAGAGTAAATGAGGATATCATCAATAAAGACGATAACGAACAAGTCCAAATATTACTTGAACACCCTTTACATCAAATCCATGAAAGCTACAGGAGCATTGGTTATTCCAAATAACATAACTACAAATTCATAATGACCATACCAAGTTCTGAAGGTTGTTTTCAGAATGTCACTATCTCTGACTCTGAGCTGATGATAAGCGAATCTGAGGTCTATCTTCGAAAAATGACTAGCATCCTGAAGTTGGTCAAACAAGTCATCAATCCTGGGGATAGGGTACTTATTCTTGATTGTGACTTTGTTCAACTACCGATAGTCAATGCACACCTTGAGAGAATTGTCTTTCTTTTCACGAACAACACTGGTGCACCCCATAGGGAAATAATGGGTCTGATGAAGCCCTTATCTAGAAGGTATTTCAACTACTCTTTCAATTCCTTAAGCTCAACTGGAGCCATTCTGTAAGGAAGAATAGATATAGGCTGTGTGTCTAGAAGGAGACCAATTCCAAAGTCAATCTCCCTTTTAGGAGGAACTCCGAGAAGATCTTCTGGAAACACTTTTGGAAACTAATTTACTACATTAACTGACTCAAGAGTTCGAGTTTCGGAGCTTTAATCCTTAACCCAAACTAGATGATTGATATACCCTTAGAGATCATCTTTCTGGCCTTAAGGTAAGAAATGAATCGACCCATAGTCACTGAGCTACTACCCTTCCATTCTATTATTGGCTCGTTTGGAAACTGAAAACGAACGATGCTAGATCTACAATCGAATGAGGCATAACAAGAATGTAACCAATCCATGCCTAGAATGATATCGAAGTCTACCATTTCTAACTATACAAGATCTGCTGAGGTGACTTTATGAGAGACTGAGACAGGGCAATTTCTGTATACCCGACTAGCTATAATTGGGTCACCGACTGGAGTAGAGAGTGAGAAGGGTTCTGAAAGAGTTTGTGGACTGACATCAAAGTTTACTGCTATATACGGAAGTACAAAGGAAAGAGTAGCCACTGGATCTAACAAAGCATAAACATCCAAATGAAAGACTCGCAATGTACCAGTAACCATATTAGCAGAATCTTCCTAATCCTGGCGGGCCTAGAGAGCATACAACCTGTCCTAGTGCTGACCGCCACCTGTAACAGAGGAAGTACCTTGCTAAGTTGGGCAAACTGCTGGTGGTGCTGGAGCTGTAGACTCAACCCTACTATTGTTACCTCCTTGTCCCTTCTTAGAAGAAGGGAAATCCCTCAACTTGTGACCAGACTGACCACATCCAAAACACCCTTCTTTCACTACAAGACACTCACTTGGATGGTTCTTACCACACTTTGGACAAGTTGGGTAGGTTCTGGTACCTGAAACACTCCCTTGAGACTTAGATCCTGATACCCCACATTGCTGATCCTATCAAAACCTGGAGGATGGAGCACTAGCTGATGAAGGTGATGGAGCTGAAGATTTCTGCTGAAACTGTGAGTGATTTCCACCACCCAATTTCTGGTGAGAGTACTCATAGTTACCTGTCCTAGCATTCTTATTGACCTTAGCCATTTCCCTAAGCTTATCTCCCTCAACCTGCTGAGCATGAGTCTTGAGCCTAGAGATATTCATATCATCTAACAACATAGCATTCCTGCACTCTGTCTTCACTAAGTCAGATACACCAAACAGAAACTTAGACATCTATGCCCTCGAATCAGCGACCTTATGCAGAGCATACTTAGAGAGTTGGGTGAACTTGAGTCTGTACTCTTGGAATGACATTGTACCTTGCCTCAAATTCATGAATTCACGAGCCTTAGCCTCCCTTAACTCTCTCGAAAAGAATTTTTCCAGAAAAGCTCCAGTAAAGTATTCCCAAGTAACAGGAGTTGCATTCTCACCCTTGTTTTCTTTCCACTGCGAGAACCATATGTGAGCTACATCCTTGAGCTGGTAGGACGCCAACTCTACCCTATCATTTCCAGTCACTTGCATCACTCCAAAGATTTTCTTGACCTCATCAATGAAGTTCTGCGGATCTTCTCCAACCTGCGACCCTAGAAACTCCGGCGAATTCATCCTAACAAAATCACGGACCCTAGCTTCCACTGATCCACCACTAGCATTTGCAGGAACTGGAACCTACTGATTGTTCTGGTTAGTCACACTCTAAGCCAAATGCTGAATAGCATTCCGAAACTCTCCATTCGAAACCTTCTAATCTGGGACTGGAGGAGCTGCATTAGCATTCCTTTGGTAAGCTCTACAGGGAGGCATGATCTGAAACGCATAACGATGAGTTAGAAGGTAGATCATACCCACACAAGATAAGAATATAAAGAAAGTGAGGTTTTCCTGAAACACTTCGTAGCCTCCCTCTCATTAGATGTGGTGCAATTCATGCCCATGAAAAGGTCTCCACTTAATGCAGCTTTCAGACATCCTATGATTTTTAAATCTAATGCTCTGATATCAAGTTTATCACACCCCGAAGCTACTGATACACTCAAATTACACCTCCCTAAAGAAGTATAAGTGATCGTTATCAAGTAAAGAACCCAACTTGTAGGTTGGGGTCTATCCCACGAGGAAAATGGTTTAGACTTTACTTTAACCAACAATTATATCCAATCAGCCAAAGTACTTCCAGAAACAAGTAATAAAAAGGGGGTAATTTGTAAAACAAATTGTAAGAATTTAGTAAGTAAGCAGTAAACAAAAGTCAATTTCGGTTGTTATCAAGATGAGAAAATTAACTAGGGTATACGTGTTCACCACAAGCTCATAACTCAGTAATCCTAATAACAACAATCCTTTTCTAGTGAATTACATGCAAAGTGATAAGTTAGGTATCTCTAAATCCTTGGTCCGGCATCTAGAGAATTTCAACCTGCACCTTGGTCCGGCTACGTGTGTATAATTTACTAACCATTACTTTTACCTCATATTAGACATCATAATCGATATTTGGCTTAGTTATTACTTCGCACCAATCGACACTAGCCTATTAGATAGTATCACACTAAATCTATGTTGATAATTCTTTTCATGTTGATTACCTCCTTGGTCCGGCAAGTAGCAACAAGGCGAGTTCTAACGCGTGCACTCGTTAAAAACACTTCTAAACGAAAGAATTATCAATGCCTGCAAAACACTATTCAAGAATTACTTATTTACTATTCATACTTTGTTAATCGCTCATGGATCCCACAACCCTAGTTGTGAAGTTTAGTTACCCATAATAGGAAGAACACAATTCATAATATTAGATGAAGAAATCATGAACTTACTTAGAGAGAATAATAAACCCAGAAATTCAACTTGAATTGCAAAGCCAAAATCACAAAGCGAACTTAGGAAATCAATAATTTCTAGGGTTACAACTTAATCTCCAAAGTCACTAAGTAAAACTAGAATAATAATGTCTAACCCCCAAAAATGAGGTTTACATGCCCTATTTATAGAAAACAAAAACCTAAATAAAAAGGAAAACAAATTAAGGAAAGTTTGTTCAGGTACGCGTATTCATTCCACAAGACTGACTTATGGACCGCCGATGGATCTACGGTCCATAAGTCCCTTCCGTCAGCCAGGACATAGAAAATATTTCAGCTTCCAAAAATCAGCTTCTCTGAAGCAAACGACGGACTAGCAGTACGGACCGTAGATTGATCTAAGATTCGTCAATCCCCTCCGCAGCTCCACACTTAGAATCTTCAAAAATCAGGTACTGGAACCCTCGCAGTATCAATCTACGGATCAACAGTACGGTCCGTAGATCAATCTACGGACCGTCAATGGCCACCGTGGTTCAACACTTGGTCAGATTTCCCTGATTTGTCTTCCATACCGTTCCTACTGATCTACGGTCATCACCTACGGACTTTAAATTGACCTACAGTCCGTAGATCACCTCTGTGAATGCCCTTTTTCTGCATTTCTTTCAGTTGTCTCTATACTTCCGCGCCTAAACATCTTTCCTGCAAAATATGATCAAAACACATAAAAACCAATATAAAAAGGCCCTAGACACACACAACTGTAAGTGAAATATGTTAGAAATACCGTAAACTCACGGTATATCAACACCCTCAACTTAAATTCGTTGCTTGTCCTCAAGTGATGCACTACGACTCTAAACGACACTTGTATAGAAGCAAGCATTTCAAGCCCAAGCAATCACATGGCTCTCTACCCCCTAATTTTTCGGGTGCACATTCGTTCTCTTAGACTCGACAAGCTAATTCATGTGGATCACACCATGACACAGATCGACCAACTGTCACACAAACATACACCTTCTCACTATCACCAAGGTACCAACTTTTTGACAATGTAACTAGTGCCCTTACTTCAAACGAAATCCCCTTTTCCCAAGAATGAATGGCATTCATGGTACAAGGATTTATTCAATACTCACGCTTAGAAGTAGTTTAAAAAACAGTTAGTGCTCAATTCTATAAGCTTGCCCTTATTTTCACTGCTTAGATTCTCCAAAATAGACTCTAGGATCACTATAGGACTTTCTTGGCTTGTAACGTAGGCTCAAGGTCAGGTGTGGTACATTTGGGTACTGCTTAGTGACTTTCTGCTCTCCTTGACATTACACTAGGCTTTCAACCTCTTTTTGCCCTATTTTTGTCATCCTATCATTTTACTTTCTTTCCCTTAATTTCCTTCAACCACGAATGTGACTTCAGACTTTGTAGCTCTTTTTACTTTTATTTTATTTTTCTTTTAGCTTTCAACAAGTCACATCCCTCTTTTTTATTTTTTTAACATCACTCTTTTCATAACCATTTTTCTTTCAGTTTTCTCTTTCATCGCCACATTCTCCATTAGTTAAGGTGCATAATACTCGATGGCAGGTCAGGGCCAAGATTGAAGTTACTTTGTACATTAGCCACCCTCAACTTAGGCTTTTGACCTAAGTCAACGTGCACATGTCCAAGGAGGGACCAGGGCCAACATAGTAGATTATGGGAAAGTGAGTTCAGGGTTTAGAAAGAAATGGTTTAATTTTAGGCTCAAAGTTTTTTTGGATCAAAGGGAGCATTTATTTAATTTGGTTAGATCCTTCTTTTAGGCAATTTGTAGACTTTTCAGAACAATGGCCTATGTTCACGTCCTAATCTCTAGATTGAATTGTCTTAGCAGGACTAAAAGGGCAAGTTCTAGTTTTTGCACAAAAACTGTTTAAACACTCAATGATTCTCACACACTCTTGGCACATAGTTTCATTATCAGATTATCAGATTACCCAGTTCAAGTTTCATCTTAAGTCATGCCATCAAGTTGGTTCATGATTATGTCATACTCAGAGCCGACACATTCAACTTATCGTAGTCTACAAATTCTAGCATACATCACAAAATCTGACAAGTATCATTTTTCATAGGCCATCATGCTTCTTTCTTTTTTATGCTTCTACACATACGATCCTAACACATGCCGGTTCAACAGAAATTAAATAGTCTCTTGGGGAAAAAGAACACAGGCAAGAAAACCCCAAGAGAGGATTTATGAGTTGGGTTATGCAGACTTCACCCTATCACTCACAATCCATTTACCCTACCCCCAACAAAAATAGATGTGATTGTCCCCAATGCATACAAAAACAGTAAAAGAAAATGAATTGGGTGAAGCAAACCTGTGGCGCGAAGCACCGGCGAATCATCAACAAGCAGAGGGGTTCGGTTTCCCGGAGCCCGCTGGAACAATAATGGGGGCACCATCAGTAGGGCCCACATCAGCAATCATAGCACCCTCAGTATTTTTCTCTATCAATCCCACCGCACCATCAGTGGTGCTCAAAACGTCCCTCAAAACAGGCTGGACCTCTACAACTAGGGCAGATCTCGATGCCCCTGCAACTCTCTCACTCACCCTCTGTTGTCGCAACTCTTCGTCTACAATCGAAGCCTTCCTAGCCTCCTTCTCCTGCCTACACTGTCTCTTTTGAGCTTTCTCCTTCTCAGTGCGATGGGAACAGTGTCGCTTGCCTTTTCCATGTGTCGGTGCAAGCCTATCCTCGGCGGTCCCATTGAATAGAGCATCCAACACTGTATTATCAGCCAGTGCAGTAGGTGCAACCTGAGTCTCAACTGAAGGTATGACAAGAATGGCATCAACGGCAGTCCGGAGGCTAGCTAAGTTAGCCTGCAAAGCAGATAGATCTATGGCCGGGGCTGATCGCTCGAGGACTCGCAAATCAAAGGCATCAAGATGCTTATTAACAGCCTGGACCTTCCAGTCCATAATCCTCTCCATCCTGCACTCCATTCTAGCCTCGGACTCGGCTATCGACTTTTGTATCCACGGCTGGATGTGATGTAGCAGTGTGGCCATCTGAGCCTCTAACTTCTGTACTCTAGCCAATGCGACAACCGTAGCTCCTAACTGTGGTGTGGACTGGGAAGAGCTAGGAGCCATACTAGCTGCCTGAGATGAGGAGCCCGGGACAATATCGGTGTGATCTAGGATGTTGAGGTCACCGCCCTGTGCCTGCCCCACTGTGTCTGCAAGATCGACACCCAAGGGAGGTACCTCAACCTGAGGCTCTCTGCGAGGTGCTGCCACATTTGCCTCATCTCGAATAAGTCCGATGTCCAATGCCCCTGTAGGGTGGACTAACTTGTCACAATGCCAGATCGGCACTCCAGAGTCCCTGCACAAATGAAAAATTAGATATGGGAAGGGGTAAGTAGTAGAGGTCCTGAATACCCTCTCGTGAATCTCTGCCAGCAGCATGCGGGCAAAGTCAATCTCCACTCTAGCTACCAATGCTGCAACCATGACCGCTCTGTCCCAAGTGACTTGATTGTCAACTTTTGTAGGCGACACTCTGTTACGTACCAGCAACCAGAAGAACTTGGCCACAAAATTTAATGTGGCCTTCCGGATGCCTAACCGTGGAGCGGCGACCCATTCCGCACGTGCGCCATCTGCAGCAATGTATCTAGCCAACCATAGTATAACAGCCTCTCGCTGCACAGCATTCCTACGGAAAGCGCTACTCCGTACAATGTCCCATCTGTAATCAAACTTTGAAGTGTTGAGAGACTAAGAGTGACCCGTGGTAGGACCATAGAGAAAACGGCTAATGGTGGCAGGTGATATGTCCACCAGACAACCTCGGACCATAGTGGAAGTGAGAGGATCTTGGGCTAAGGGCTTTGACCGCTTGGTAATTGAACCTTGGAGAGTGGCGGCATAGGAGGCGTAGAATTCTCGCACAATCTCCTCGCTAAACGTCCCTGGGTCTCGAGCCATCCAGTCACACTTGTGAAAGTTAAACAGCCAGTGGATGTTCGGGACAGTGTGCAAGCTCCCCGTGAAGACTCTGCGCTACTCTATAATTAGTCGAGCCATCTCCTATTTTTGATTTACCATCTTGGCATCCCGATAAATTTGCCATTGGCCTTCTACACATCACATATTTAGCTCGTCGGCTACTGGAGTGGGGTCATCATTCCGTGGTGCAGGTATGGACTCCGAGCTAGTTGCTTCATCAGACGAGGCTGCTTGGTCATTCTCACCAGATCCTGTGGCTGATTTAGCACTGGACCCTGCAGCATGGGCAGACTCGGATCCTGAAGGATGGGCAGACTCAGAGCCTGAAGCATGGGCAATCTCGGATCCGGACATAGACCCTTCTGAACTGGAAGCAGCCCTAGTTGGTGATCCGATCAGTGTGTGCTCCTCATCAGACTGGGAGACAATGACTACGTCGGGAAGCACCTTCCGGGGGGTGCCTCTGGTGCCTCGAGGTGCAGTGCGGGAAGTCCTAGTATTGAGAGGAACATATGCTGGATCTGTGTCGGTGTCTGTCTCCTCATCGATTAATCGGAAACTAGGGGAAACAGATTTTGACTTACCCCATTTTGAGTAGGTGACCAGCTTCTTGGGTGCCATCATACTTGCGGGAGCGATATTAGTGCCCAAGACTAACCAAACACAAACAAAAAAAACTTTTTGAATTGTTAACGACCCTCAACTAAGTCCAAAGAAGATTTCAGACAGATGCTACAGTGGTCATCCACGAAGGAGACCTACGGTCCGTAGACTGATATATGGTCCGTGGATCTCTTTCGTGGATCAGGGGGCCATCAATATAGGTCGCAGATAGAAAGCACGGATGTGTAGAACGGTCCGTTGATGGATCTACGGACCGTAATCCACATCCGTGGTTTCACACTTGGTGAAATTTTTCATGTGCATCCATTCACGAACCTCATCTACGGTCCGTAGATGGATCTACGTTCCGTAGACGGGGTATCGTGGATGCCATCTGTCCCAGGTATCATCCATTTTTTTACTTAGGATCATACATTTTTTGCCTTATTTTTCAACATTAACGAAATCTCATCATGTATTTCAACATTCAATTATACTTGTTCTTCATTCTTAGGGTTCCGTATGATCATTTTACCAAACAGTTTAGACAATTTTTGGAACCCTAAGTCGAAACTTACACTTAGACTTACAATGACATACAATAATGCTACACAATCACTATCTATCATTCCAAGGGCAGTGTAATTTTCAAGTTTATCATGCAATTTCATCTAGCAATTACCCAAGGTTAAGACTCAACTCCCGACTTTCTATATTCAATCTATGAATCAAAATTCAAAGTGAGGGGAAAGTCTATTACCTTACAAGCAACGAGGAGTGGGGTGATTGCGTGACGACACTAAGCTTAGCAAGACCAAAGAGTCACCTCTTCGTTACTAACCAAACACCGGACCCTTTTTTGTGGACTATGGAATGAGTTGTATTTGAAATAGAAGGGAAGTTGGGGAATTATGGAAGGGATGATATTATGGGAGAGTTATGGAGTGATTTAGGGAGTTTATGGGATGGTTGAAACGGTTTTGGGAGTAATGGAGGGAAGAGGAATGGTTTAAAACAAATGAGGGTTTTTAAATAGGGGGTCCGGGTCGGGTCAGACAGCCTGAGCGTTTGGACTCACAAGACCCCATCTACGGTCCGTAGATCAGGACCGTAGATCACTCTTTAACTTGGAAAAATTTAGAAGCTTACCTGGAATCTACGGACACCATCCACGGTCCGTGAATTAAATGACGAACCGTCGATGGGGTCCGTAGCCCTCTGCACCAGACCATTTTCAGCAGATTTTTTCGTGGTGTACCTGCACATGTAGCAACTAATAGGCTATTCTTTTTACATTTTCTGGACACTTTTTAGACACAGACCCTATTCTAATTCTAGCCAACACTAGTACAAAACTAAAACAACTATCAAATTTGATACAGGGAAGAAATCAAACAAAGCAAACTACTAGAGAAAAACTATATCCTATCATTGGATAGATTGTACATCTTGGGTTGCCTCCTAAGCAGCGCTTGATTTAACGTCGCGGCACAACGCAGGACTCTTGATTACTCAGACTTCATAAAGATGATAGACCTCAATCACTTCTTGCACAGTTTCAGCTTTTCCCAGATAGATCTTGATCCTTTGCCCATTTACCATGAACCTTGTTGCATCCCTATTTTCAAGCTCAACCGCTCCATGAGGGAGCACTTTTGTGAGCAAAAATGGCCCGGTCCATTTGGACTTGAGTTTGCTTGGAAACAGGCGCAACCTAGAGTTGAATAGAAGCACAAGATCACCAACCACAAATTCTCGCTTGTCAATTCTTTGATCATGATACCTCTTCATCTTCTCTTTGTACAAGGCTGAGCTTTCATAAGCTTTTAGGCGAAACTCATCAAGTATATTCAAGTCGTTTATCCTTTGATTAGATGCGGCACCCTAATCCAAATTTAACTTCTTCATTGCCCACATAGAGCATACCTATGGGGGTCTTGTATGCAGTGTGATATGCCCATAGAGCATCATCAAGCTTCCTTGACCAATCCGTTCTATTGGCATTCACAGTCTTCTCCAATATCTGTTTTATCTCTCTGTTGGATACTTCAACTTGACCGCTAGTCTGTGGATAGTAAGGAGTGGCTACATTGTAACGGACACCATATTTCTCAAGTAGTACCTTGAATAACTTATTACAAAAGTGAGAACCTCCATCGCTAAAAATAGCCCTCGGTGTACCAAATCTGGAGAAGATATTCTTTTTCAAGAATGCGGTGACATTTTTACCTTCATTGTTGGAGAGCGCAACTGCTTCCACCCACTTCGATACATAATCAACCGCAACAAGAATATACTTCATCCCATATGAACTCACAAATGGACCCATAAAATCAATGCCCCATACATCAAACAACTCTATCACCAATATAGGATTCATAAGGAGGTCTTGCCTCTTTGAAATCCCTCCTTCTTTTTGGGAACGATCACAAGACTTGGCGAAATCATGAGCATCTTGGTGGATGGTAGGCCAGTAGTATCCACACTGCAAAATCTTATGTGTAGTCCGAATACCACTATGATGTCCACCAACGGGCGATGAATGGCATGCTTCAAGTACACTCAACATCTCAACATCGGGCACACAACGACGAATAATCCCATCAGCACAACTACGATACAAATAAGGTTCATCCCAAAAGAATTTCTTCACATCATGCATAAACTTTTTCCTTTGGTGAAAAGACAAATCGGGGGGCACAATATCGCTTGCCAAATAATTAGCAAAGTTTGCGAACGAAGGAATCAAATCATGAGAAGCAGCCAATACCTGTTCATCTGGAAAATCATCATTAATTTCAGCCCTATCTCCAAGCTTTAGCATAGCCTCTTCCTCTAATCTGGACAAGTGATCAGCAACTTCATTTTCGGTTCCCTTTTTATCTTTTACCACAAAATCAAAGTTTTGCAGCAACAATACCCATCTAATCAATCTTGGTTTTGCATCCTTTTTCGCCATCAAACACCTCAATGCAGAATGGTCAGTATGCATTATGACCTTAGTACCAAGCAAGTAGGATCGAAATTTCTCAAATGCAAAAAACCACTGCGAGAAGTTCTTGTTCGGTAACAATATAATTCTTATGGGCCACATTTAGAGCTTTGCTAGCATAGTAAATAGGGTGAAGAATTTTCTCTCTCCTTTGACCCAATACTAAACCAAGCGCCACTCCACTCGCATCGCACATTACCTCAAGTGGTTGTCCCCAATCCGGTGAAATAATGATAGGTGCAGTAACCAACTTCTCCTTCAGCTCTCCAAATGCTCTAAGACAAGCATCATCAAAATAGAACTTACTCTCCTTCTCGAGCAATCTGCACAACGAATGTGCAATTTTTGAGAAATCTTTGATGAATCTCCTATAAAAACCTGCATGCCGAAGAAAACTTCTAACACCTTTTATTGAAATGGGTGGCGGAAGATTTTCTATTACCTCAACTTTAGCTCTATCAACCTCAATACCTTTTTCTGAAATTCGATGACCCAACACTATACCTTCTTTAACCATGAAGTGACACTTCTCCCAATTAAGCACCAAGTTGCAGTCTTTACACCGTTAAAGCACCTCAGCCAAATGATCTAGACACTAATCAAAAGAATCACCTACAACTGAAAAATCATCCATGAACACTTCAATAGTGTCCTCCACCATATCAGAAAATATCGACATCATACATCGCTGGAAGGTAGCTGGAGCATTGCATAACCCAAATGGCATCCGTTTGAAAGCAAAAGTCCCATATGGGCAAGTGAAAGTGATCTTCTCTTGGTCTTCTGGAGCTATAGAAATTTGATTGTAGCCTGAATACCCATCAAGAAAAGAATACCAACCCTTTCCTGCAAGTCTATCCAACATCTGGTCCATGAATTTCATAGGAAAGTGGTCGTTTTCTGTCCACGCATTCAACTTTAGGTAATCCATATAAACTCTCCATCCAGTAACATGCCTCATTGGAACAAGCTCATTTCTTTCATTGGCACCACAGTCATACCACCTTTTTTAGGCACACACTGCACAGGACATACCCAACTACTATATGAAATGGGATAAATAACTCCCGCATCCAGCCACTTGATGATCTCCTTTTTGACTACCTCTTGCATAGGTGGATTTAATCTTCTCTAGTGCTCGATACTGGGTTTATGATCTGGCATGAGTTGGATTTTTTGAGAGCAAATATCGGGAGGAATCCCAATGATATCTGCAATAGTCCACCCAATAGCTCGCTTGAACCTTTTTAACACAGTCACCAAGCACTCTAATTGTCCCGCATTCAAAGCTGCCGCAATGATGACCGGTAAAGTATTCTCTTTGCCCAAGTATGCATACCTCAAATGCGGTGGTAGAGCCTTAAGCTCCAATTTTGGTACCTCCACGATAGATGGTCTTGCGGGTGGGGACTCGCGATTCTTCATGTCTAATTCATACTTCTTTGGTTTGGGCCGGTATTCACACCTATCGAGTACGACTACCAACTCATCATACTTTTTAATGCCATCACTATCGAAATTCATAATAACTGCTGCTAGTGCCTCAATACCTAGTCGCTCTTCAATTTGCACTTCTGTCCCAGTCTCCACTCTGTAAGTTAAAGAAGATACTGTTTGGAGCTCACCACTCTGCTTCATGGACCTACAAATATTGAAAGTTGCTTCTTCATTATTCAGTCTGAACTTCATCTGTCCCTTTTCCATATCAACCAACACACACCCTGTGGCAAGAAATGGTCTCCTAAGGATGATGGGAACCTCAAAATCAACCTCACAGTCAAGAATCACAAAATCTGCCAGAAAAATGAAAGACTCCACTTTCACTAGGACATCATGGAGTACACCAATGGGCCTTTTCACAGTTCGATCGGCCATTAGTAACCGCATTGCAGTGGGCTTTGGGTCCCCTAGACCCAACTTCTTGTAAATAGACAAGGGCATGAGGTTGATGCTAGCACCAAGATCACACAATGCCTTAG
>JAJOOE010014051.1:0-14784 GCA_036250405.1 Solanum raphanifolium
AAAAAAAAAAAGAGAGAGAGAGAGAAACCCACGTCCTTGAAAAAAACACATATGATCAACTACCTAAATAAATAATTTAAAATTTAAAATTCAAATTTCAAAAAATAACTAACCTTATCCTTAAAATCATCTAAACCTTATAAGACATATCTTTGAAAAAATACTACTCTTAACTTCATCATTCATATCTTCTTAAAATCAACTCTTCAAAATATGATTCCAAACATGTTTTAAGAAAAAATGACATCCAAACAAAAATAGGATTCAAACAAATCATAAAAGAAAGAATAATTATATTGATGACTCTATTTTGAATTGTTTGTTTTGTAATTATTTTTTATGATTGAAGGGATCACCACCTCTCCAATGTGAGGAATAAAAAGAAGACACGGATGATAGAAAAATGGATTAAGAATTTCATGTCAGTGGATCATGTATGTCATCTTTTAATATCTTAAGTACATGAATTACTACTACTATGATGATGATAATTGTTTAGGATTAAACTTATTGTATAAAATACTATTTAATTTTTTTTGGCATGAATTATTCAATATTGGTTTCGTGTTCTTTGATGACTTCAATGGGTTTTTTACTTTAAGAAATAATAACAATGTGCAAGTATAATGATGAGGATAATGAAAGACTTAAGATGATCTTAAAATGAAAGATATTGTCATTTCTTAAATATTTGTTTGTGCAAAATCAAAATATCACTTAATGTTTAGGGTGTTTGACTTTTGAAGAACAATACTTGGTTGTGGTTTTATTTTAATCTAAAGATGATTATAGTATAAAATGTCGTACTTATTGTGTTGCTTTATCTTTATGTTTGTATATGTAACTTCAATTTAATCATATTTTTAAAGATTTTTGTTGTAAAAATCATTATAGTAGCTTCATTTTTGTATATGATTGTTGTGATATGAATTGTCCTTATTATGTTAGTTTATTTATAGTATAGATACTTAGGTATATAAATAGATTAAAATAGTTTACATTGTTAATTTTGTGTTATCCCTTTATATGTTTTTACTATATATGTTATTGTCTTTAATTTATCTATTTTTTTAAAATTTGCATGACTTTATAACTTAATTTATTGTGTTACTCTTTTTCATAAATCTAACAGAAACTGATTGAGAAATATTTCAAGAACAAGTAAAAAGGTTTAAGTCAACTTTTTAAATTCATAATTTTTGTTATATTTTTAATTTAATTATTATTATTATTATTATTATATTATTATTGAGAGAAAATTTAAAACTTTATAATTTTGAATTTGATTTTACAACTTTAAATTGAGATAGAGTAATTAGTTTGATAATCTATGTTTGAAAAAATAAAAATAAAATTTAGACTAAAACCTAATTTAATTGTTTCAGTTAAAAAATCATAAAATATTAATTTAATGTGTTCAGTTAAATAATTTAATGATTCATATTATCATTTTACAAATATTACTAATTGCATAATAAATTTTATTAGTTATTTTAAATTTATATGTTATTATTTTTTAAAATATTCGTGCAACGTGCGGGAATATTTTCTAGAATTATCGTTTAATTAAAATGAATTCAATAATAAAAAAATATTTATCTATAGAAATATATTATAAAGGAATAATAGGTAAAGAGGGATCAAATCAAATGACATATGATAAGTAAGGAACAAAAAGAAAAAAATATTGAAATAATTGACATATGATAACATAATGTAGAATGAAAATAAATTAAATTTAGATTCTAATTTTATTCATACCAACTTATACTAGACACAAAAGATAAATTGAATTTGAAGAATAGAAGGCATAATATTTTTAATAATATTTTTAAATTTTATTTTTTAGAAAAGGTATACTACCATACGAGAATAGTTTTTTATTTATATTTTTGTTTTATAATATGATGTTACATTATTTTATTTATTATTTCTCATTTCAAAAAGATAATACCTCTAACAAAAACTTTTGTATACTTTATTGGTCATAAATTACATCAAAATAATTAAATCCATTTTAGATATTAATACATACATAAATTGAATATTAACTAAAAATGATTTTATTTTCAAAATTTACTAATAAATAAAACAACATTATTCCCTTAAAAACGGATCATTAAAATAGCAAAGTGGTTAGAATTTCACTTTGAATCAAATTTGTACATAGGGTAAATTCTATATTTTATATAAATCTTGATTGTTTATTGCAATATACATTAAAAAAAATGTTAGCCAAATTTGACTATATAATAGTAAGTAGTAGTGAAAATGTAATTAAGAAAAACAAAAACATACAGAAATTATTTGTTGAATATTTGATATATATTTTATTTTGAAAAATGAAATATTTTTTAGAATTATCCAGTTCTAATCTTCAATCTATATATAACTTCAATTTATATATAACAAGAGAAGTAAAAAGTCAGCACCACAAAAAAATTCAATTATTTAATTTTAAAAATTCAGATTTTAAAAAATCAAAAATTAAAAAAATAAGTTACAAAATAGTTAAATTTTAAAAAGTCAAGAAAAAACTACGTGTTTTATTAACATAATCTTTTTAAAGATAGTTACCACAATTAATATAACTCTTTTTTATTTTTTAAAAGATAACCGATTGTACATGTGGCTAAAGTTTATGTTATTTTGGACTCTTATTCTTATCATAATAATTAGAATACTTATCTTTATTGACTGACATCTATTTAATTATTTTAAAAATAATTAAGAAGCACATGAAAAATACACATAAAAAAATCAACAAAACACTACACATTAATATGACTCCACTGCGTACAACTTTCTCATTCAATATCAAAACATATAGAGTATTATTTAAATAAATTTAAATTATAGAATAAAAATTGCAAACACTAAAATATTACTTTAACTTTTTACCATTTTTTAAAATTCAATTTTTGATAATAGTTAACTACATTCTTCCTAAAAAATGCTCCAAAATCTTAATTGTTTATTGCAATATATACAATTAAAAATATGTTAGCCAAATTTGACTAATATATTCTAAAAATAAAATTGAATTATGAAATACTTTTTTAAAAAATAATTCAGATCTAATCTATTCTAAAAATAAAATTGAATTATGATTTCAAAAATAAAATAATTCATGGTGATTGAAGGAGTATGTTTAACTAAGAGTCTGCTTGGTGTATAATTATTCAAATTAAAATATAATTTTTATATTTGATTTGAAAAATAAATACATATCTAAAAAGCAAAAATAAAGAGACAAAATAAAATAAAATATAAAATCAACTAAAACTAAATTAATTTTAAAATATTAATTTATGAAAGTATCATTCAACTGTAAGAATTATATTGTACTATACAATAGCATATAATTACATATATAATACATAATTGATATATGACTTTAAGAAAAATTAAAAGACAAAATATAAAATTGTGAATAACATGCCTACATTTTGATATTCTGGTGAGTGGTGACTAAAACTCTTTTTGTATGCTTAGCATTATTATAGGACTTTTTTTAGTTATGTTTTATTTAAATTTAACTATTAAATTTTCTTATATCTTTATTATTTTTACAAGAGGATAATATACATTTTAAATAAATTAAATAATGATAAAAGACTATTATTGTCAAATTTAGATAATGAACTAAGCTTATATATTGATTTATTTACATAAATATTCTATTATAACACATCAAGATGCTGAACATTTTAAAATAAATTTTATAATATTATCTTATAATAAGTTAAAATTTTAAATTGTTAATAAATTAATATTATATATTTATGATTATTATCAATTAATCGCGCAACGCGCGGGCACGTATACTAGTATTCTATATATGCAGATTGAATTGAATGAGCTCCTTGCACGTGATTATATACTTGAGTAAATTTGTGTACGTTTCGCGTAATTCTATACATAATAAACTTAGACGACATATCTCCTAGAGTTGTGACTTGTGTGCATTATTATATTCTCTATCTCTAATTACTTGTCCTTTTTTCCTTTTTTAGTTGTGTTTAATTATTTGTTCATTTTGACAAATCAATATAGGACAATTTTTTTTTTACATATTATACTCTCAATTAATTACTTTGAAAAAGATAGAATTTCTTGAAAATTCTAAGTTTTTAATTCATCCAT
Source organism: Solanum raphanifolium (assembly GCA_036250405.1). Classification (NCBI taxonomy): domain Eukaryota; kingdom Viridiplantae; phylum Streptophyta; class Magnoliopsida; order Solanales; family Solanaceae; genus Solanum; species Solanum raphanifolium. The sequence continues at coordinate 4,147 of JAJOOE010014051.1, forward strand.
TTCATAATTAATAGGGGCAAAATAGTAAACTCACTATATCAATAATTATTTTTTTAATAAATGTGTCAATTTAAAAATTGATAAGTAATTAGAGACAGAGGAAATAGTATATAAGTCTACAATTAATACACATGTCAACGATGATATGTGTACTTTTTGGAATTACATATTAATAAGGGACATTTTAGTCATTTGAATATTTAAAAGTTTTTAGAATTTATGAAAAATGTACAAATCATAATAATTAATACTATAAAAAATAGTAAAAAATTATTAAAAGAACTACAGTGATAAAAGTAAAAATAATAACAAATTTATAAAACAATCATTCACTTTTTGCAAAACGTGTACAAGTTCACTAACGTATAATATAATGTTGAGAGATCCTAAATTCCTGCTGACAAATCTACTTTAGAAGGTTAATTATGATATGAATTGATATTAAATTGCCTCTGTGTTGCCCTCTCCCGTTAATTACACATGATTATCTTTTAACAACTACATATTAATTTCTTAATTGTTTAATTTTAGATGAAGACTATGTCAGCTATGGATTTGAATAATTGGTAGATCCATAATAAAATAAATATAATCTTTTGTATGTATATAACAAGTGGCGACTAATAAAAATTACTTTATATAATAATAATTTTTTGATATAATTAAATTTACTATCTTCGGTAAAATATTATTAAATTATAAAAATCTTATGAAAATAAATGTATATTCAAAATATTGTAATTAACGATTTTTCCATAAATATTTAAGACATTTTCAGAAGGAAATAAAAATATATACTTTTTATCAAACTCTAATTTAAATTCTTTATTTTTGTACATGCACGATGTTAAAAAACTTCTCAAATTTAGACACCTGAGTTTTCGATACAGGATGAAGAATAACCTTCAATCCCCCGAGGTGTTAGAAAAATATTTTCTCCGCTCATTTTTACTTGTCACAGTTTGACTTGGCTCACTTATTAAAAAAATAATTATTGATATAAGTATTTTACCAAACTATCCTCTATTAAATGATGTCTTAGAAAATGATTTGAAAAATAAATATTTAATGTTGAGAGTAAAACATGGAGAAAATTATTATCTTTTCTTAATATGTCAAAAGTAACAAATAAAAAGGAAAATCTAATTTAAGAATAAGTGACCAGTGTAAGTGAACGGATGGAATGGTAAACATAATCATTCTTTGCATTAGAACTCTTTTGTATATTCCATTTTTTCGTTATACTTATTCCTTTAACAAATAACGGATACATCACACCTACTATCTTCGATTGTATGCGTAACAAAAGATTGTTGTAATGTTAATTATACAAAATAACAAAGTAAAAGAAATTTCAAATTTAACATAAATAATTATTTACCTTGACAAATGATAATTACATGAAGAAATTTGATAGGCATAATTTATAATGCGTTGACACCTATATTATAAAAATAAGAATTAGAGTTATCAAAACACATCTAAACAATTCTAATTTTTTTTTATTTCATACTTAAATTATTGAAGGTGTGAGTTTTCTACCTGAATTACACATTGACTAATTTATGATGATGTGTGCACATTCTCTATTTTATTTAAAAATTCCGTAACATGGCACTCCACATTGAAAATAATTCACAGAGGCAAATCTAAATAAATTAATATTGGATTAAAAGGTTTAATAAAAATAGTTAAAGAAAAAAATTATCACCGTATAAATCAATTTATTCCAATCGTGATATCTACAATCTTCTTCACCTTCTTAGCTGTGGTCTCGTCTCTGCCGTGACATCGATATCTCTGACTTGAAAGGAGAAAATTAGTGGACAAACGCGCTTATAAGAATTTCTAGACAAATATTTAATCTACATCTAACTTCTAAGTGACTAAGTGTATTTTGCGAACCATTGAATTAAAAGATAACTTTTAACTCACTCAATAATTCAAATATGAAACTCAGTAAACGACATAGCTTATATGTAATTTGGATCCTTTTTAACTATAAAAATAAGAATCCTATTTGCAGATTATTTATTGCCATACATTTATGATTAGTTAACTATAAGAAGAAAAGTTATCCCCTTCACCTAAAACTGTTTGCAGCCATTGCGCCTATTTAATTTTTCTTTGATTGAGGGAGGCCGACCTGAGGATTCTCTTATACGGGGATGGTAATAAGATGGGGTGGGTTGAGCTCACAAAATTTTAATCCGCTTCGTTTTGCTTCACGTAATAATTTTTTTCATTTTCAATCCGTGTCACATAGACTTGTCCTGCTTGAACCCATTCTGCATAAGTAATATTTTCCTTTTCTAGTGAAGTATGATAATAAAAATAAGATTTATAAAATTAAATTCATTTTCTCATTAAGTAATATCAATTTAATAGATAATGACTTAAAATTTTATTTTTTAGAACCCAATTGGGAAGTATGTAAGAAGTTGTATTAGTTTTGGTTGAACCATTTTCATTTACTATCTTGAATATTTTAGTAATCTTAAAGAAACTATCTTAATAGATAATATCTATCACTCTTATAGTATGTAAAAGTTAAAATTAAGTTTAAATCCGCATAGATCCGCAAACCCACCCTGCCCCATATTTATTTTAAAAAATCCACTTCAACCCCCGCAACCCTCATTGCACAATCTTAAACCCGTCCTGTCCTGCATAACCCTAAACCCGCCCACCCTGCCCCATTCACATCCCTACTCTTATATATATATATACTAGACAATGGAGCTCGTGCCAACGCGAGCCCAATATATATTATTTATTGTCTTATTTTATGTGATGTAATTATGGTCAAATTAAAATTTGAAATGACTAAAAAGTACTAAAACCATAATAATTAACAACTTATAAAGACATATAAAAATATTTAAAAGACATAAAATATTTGATTGACTCTCAAAATTTTACAGATGCCACCGTGCCACATAAATTGGAACAGAAAAAGTTACTTATATTATCTGAAAATTATGTAAAAGAAAAATACTATAGGGCACAATAATTAACTTAAACTACTTTGAATTATAAAAGAAATTATTTGACTCTCAAAATATCATTCATATTACATAAATTGAGACAAAAAAAGTAATTTATTGGGGTGTTGACACGGGCTTCAATGTCTAAGACGAGGACATGTGTGTTTCTTGGAATTACAATACCATTAAGGGACATTTTTTGTCATTTAAATGTTTAAAAATAATCTTTAATAATTTATACTTTTAGTAATTAGGGGTAAAAAAATACAAATCACAATAATTAATTCTATATAAAACATATAAAAACTTTATGGTCAAATTAAAATTTGATTTAAAATTTGATTGACATTTCAAATTTTATCTGCATCACGTAAATTGGAGCAAATGAAGTAACATATATTATTTGAAATAACTAAGAAAGTACTATAAGCCACAATAATTAACAACTTAAAATTTTAAAAAGAAATAAAAAATTTGATAATTCTTGAAATTCTGTAAGTGTCACATAAATTGGGATCGAAGAAGTTACATATAATATCTGAAAATTAAATAAAAAAATACTATAAATCACAATAATTAACTTAAAATATTTACAAATTATAAAAAAATAGATTGACTCTCGAATTTCATTTTATAAAATATAAAATATCATTGATGAAAATTTATCACTTTGTTAAATACCTTTTTGCTTCGGAGAGGTAAAGTTAAAATTAATGAATTTTGAGTTTTTATCTTTTATTATTGAATCTAAATTAGTTATGTGTATGCATTTAATGAAATTTGTAGAGATCAAAGTTACTTGATTGACCGAACACACTACTATGTCCCTATTTCCACAGAAACAAAGAAAATAAGATGGACAAAAGTGTTGATAAATAATAATAATAATAATAATAATAATAATAATAATAATAATAATAATAATAACGTTATTTGTGTAATCAAACAAATAGGAACCGGAAAAAAATAATATGTAATATATTAATGGGAAAATTGTATGAAATAACAAACTATTAATTCAAATTAAATGTTATAGCTATGTTTTCTTTTATTTGTAATTCGTAGCAAATATTTCATGTTTTTTGCCATCCCATTTGTATACCGAAATATACAAATAGACAAAAATATACAAATGCAAGACCCATTTGTATACCGAAATATACAAAAGCAGGACCCATTTGTATACCGAAATATGCAAATAGATCGAAATATATAAATGCAAGACCCATTTGTATACTGAAATATACAAATGCAGGACCCATTTGTATACCGAAATATACAAATACATGATCCATTTGTATACCGAAATATAAAATGCAAGACCCATTTGTATACCAAAATATACAAATAGATCCAATTACATATTTTTTATGCATATGTATACCAAAATTTACAAATTAATAGCCATAGCAAACATAAAGTTTGCTATGAGCGCAATTATACAAACTATAGCTATAGCATACAAATATGATTTTTATGTTTGCTAAACCTAAAATTTACTCTATATTTATCAACTTATAAATATCTTTTTCAACTTCAAATTTTAAATATTATATATATAAGATGCCCGCGCCAACGTGGGCCCAATATATGTTATTTTCTTGTTTCAATTTATGTGGTACAGATGGAATTTTGAGTATCAATTAAATTTTGTATTTGTTTTTAAAAAAGATTGAAGTTGTTAATTTGTTGTGATTTATAATTACGTCATTTTTTAATAATATATGTTATTTCTTCTATTCCAATTTATGTGACACATATGGAATTAGGAGAGTCAACCAAATTTCTTATATGATTTTAAAGTATTTTCAGTTGTTAATTATTGTGATCTATAGTATCATTTACGTAACTTTCAATAATATATGTTATTCAATCTGTTCAATTTCACGTGGCATTGATGGAATTGTAAGAGCAAATAAAAGATTTTCATTTTTTTAAAAAGTATTTAAAGTTGCATAGCCTCTTATTTATTGTGATTTATAGTTTATTTTACGTAATTTTCAAATTCATAATAAAATATTTTAAGTTGTTAATTATAATGATTTATAGTATCCCACATATAATCTTTGACTATATGATAAATTTAAAAGGAAAGTAATTGTCATGACCCAGACCGTCGTGAGTGACACCCACACTAACCCTCCAGTGGGAGAATCATTAACTACAACCCATCTAACAAATTTTATGAAAACTAAGGTATTTAAAGATACGAAAGCAGGTTTAAATGCATAAATAAACTGGAGTTCCCATAAACTTCACAGGTTTTAACAAATAACTAACCAAACTAATGCGAAAGTTTAACCCTTAGAACCTGAAAGTCATTGTACCAAAACATCTAAATTCAAAAAGTCTAAGGGAATGGGTACAACCCAAAACTAAGCATAAGAAACATCTAAACAAGAGTCTGAGTCCAAAAAGAATGGACTAAACAAAAATGAAGGATTCTGTGGTAGCCTGAAAGACCTGGCTCGCCCTTGAAATTCGGTCTCGATCACTAATCTCCTAACTGAGGTCTATCAATAGCCGCTTGAAGGTGCCCTGTACTCAACAAAGAACGAGCAAGTGCAGTATCAGTACACAAACACAGTGTATTGGTAGGATCACGCAAACATATATAGGTAGTCACAACAAAGTAACACATGACATGCACTGAATAAAAACACAGTTATCATTTCAAGAGCAATGTACAATTCCACATTCTCAATAAAAAGTAAACATGACAATTCAATGGTCCTCTCATGGAACCCATACCCAAACTGTTAGTGTACCGAAACGTGGTGCTCGATCCCAATTAGTGTGCTGGACGTGACACCCGATCCAATATATGCGCCGAAACGTGGTACCCGATCCAAGTTAGTGTGTCAAAATGTGACACCCGATCCATTCAGTACAACCACAATCACAATCACACTCATATGTACATTCTCATAATCATACAATCAAGTGTTAATAATGGCATACATTTATTCATTCGCGCTCATTTCATTAGTTTAGATCAACAATGCTTCATTCACACATACATGCATTACAATGAAGTAATCACCAACATATATCACACAAACAAGAATCAAACCATCACCTACCTTGAAACCAAGCTGGAATTCTCCTAAGATACTTGAATCTTCTTGTCACGACCCGAGCCTATACCCCGGAAGCGACACGACGTACTTGACCCCGAATGGTCTTGTACAAGCCTCATAGCATTCATAACATTCGATATAAGGAAAATGGTACAAAATTAAAACTTATTTAAATCCATACAATCGAAAATACTCATTTGAAACAACGGAAGTCTATTGTCTCACATGGCCATCTAAAACAACATCTTGAAACTAAAGTAGGGACACACCCCTTTACAATCGAAAGTCTATCATATGTCTATTACATGAAAGAAAAGAAACTTCAAAATACTTGTCCTCGATCTATGAGGACATACCATTTTGTCTTGGAAGAATCTCAAATCCAAGCTTCAACTAGAGAGAATCAAATCGTGTACCAATCCCTACACTTCATAAAGGTAAATAAAATATGGGTTAGCACAATTAAGTACTAAGTATGATAGCCATGCAAAAACATGCTTAAAACATACATTTTATTTGAAAGTCATGTTATATGCCAATTTGATAAAACTTCATGAACATGAGTAGAAGAGGCATAATATACAAACATAACCAACATACAAGTCATTTCTTCACATTAGAACATAATCAACCACATAGGACATTTCATTGCATTAGACTTTCACCTCAAGTAACCCCAAGCCATACCTTGTGCAATGTATGAATAGCGTCTCATACCACCATCCACACTAGATACCACATTAAGGACACCAAAAGTGAACTTACCATTCATCTTTTTCATCTTTACACAATACTCATACATAAGAGACATAAACATTTCATAAGTCATAACAAGGGAAATAACTCATAATACAATCGAAGTATAGCATGCATCATTAGATTTAGACATTTAAGTCAACATTCTTCATTAGCTTCATTTAGAGCACTTTCATTCATTAGTTATTAATACATTAGAGAACTCACTATGACCCTCTCAAAGCCTACTCATACAATGCATGGATGACATCTCATACTACCACCCACACTTCATAGAACTTCTTAAGAAACCATAATGCACATCTCACATGATGGGATAGGCATTAACCGACATAGACCATGAGAGCAAACCATGGTATCCGGTGTCATATAGCCCCACACCGTAAAGAGATGGTCTACTTGCCTAAGGTAGGACCGGTAACATTTTAGCGTAGGTCAAAACCCACTAGCTAATATCCTATGTGGGCACATAGTTATGGGATATGAAGATGTTCTTTGGAACCCTAGCCTAACATCGGGAGAGTTTCCATCTTACCATATCCACTCGGTGCTTAGCCTCCATTCCCACAGAGTAGTTCATTTTCATTAACAGTATTGTACTTGAGAGAACCACCAACATTAGACCTACCAACCCAAAGTACATTACACAAGAAAGGGCCACCACCATTAGGTCTACCGTTTCAAGGTACATTAAGGATAGGTCATTGACTTTCCAAGAAGGGTGCTATAAACATAGGGTCTACTGATACAAGGTTCATCATTTCACACATGAAAAGGGCTACCAACACTAGGTCTACCGATTCAAGTTTTATCATCACATTAGTTTCTAGACTCATCATGAAGGGCTACCAACACTAGGTCTACCGATTCAAGATATAGCCTAGAATACTTCATCATTCATTTATGAAAGGAATGACATTGACCTATCAATTCATATTCATCAAGTCAAGACACATTGATAAGTCATTTATGAAAGAAATGCCATAAGCCTATCGATTCATATTCATTAAGTCAAGACACATTCATTATGCAAGAAGAGGATGCCTAAGCCTAACAATTCAAGACATGATCTTACATTCAAGATCACATTCATCATTACAAGAAAATGATGTCTTTAGCCTACCAATTCAAGATACAACAATCCATATTACTTTCATTTATACAAGAATAGGATGCCTAAGCCTACCAATTCAAGATAAATATCACATTATGGAAACCCTTCACATTCTATCATCATTCATGAGTGTTAATTGAGAATATGCTTTCAATCATAACACAATTACATTCTAAACATGATCATAACACCTTTATTGAGATCACACATATATACACTTCACATCATAATCATACATATATCTTTCATTAACTTGCCTTTCAAGGCTATGAACCAACATCAACCCATAAACCTAAGATACTACAATAAATAAGGAAATTGACATGATTCAATAACTAATCCAATATAAACATCAACAAATCAACATATTTCCATGATCAATCAATTCCCAATCACAAATCACAACTTAGGATTTTGGGGAAAAACATGGGTTCATAGAAGAGATCATCTTAATTCACCACTAAAACATCAATTAAACCATGATTCATCATTTAAATTCCTTTTGAAAACGTTTGGAATTGAACCCATGCATAGATTGAAAACTAGGGTTTTTGGGGAAAACTTGGAGACTTGAAATCAACTTTGAAATTGGCTCCTTGAAAGAAACTAAGTCAAGGATGAAGACTACCATACCTTCTATGGAAGAACTCCACGAAAATCCCTTGAAAAATATGAAGACTTGACCTTGAGAGCTTGAATCCTTCACCTCCAATGGAGGTTTCTAGAGAGAGAACTTTTAGAGGGGAGGGGAGGTTTGTATTTTGGGTTTTGAAATAATGAGTTGAAAATAGAGTTTAATACTTTAAAAACCCTTAAAATACTTTAATAACTCCATAATAACCGTCCCCCAACTTAACTAGACTTAATATGAATTTACCATGTTGCCCCCATATTGGTCGAAACTTGACAGCAACACAGGTGCCATCGACTCCCCATGACCTACAGACCGTATGTGGGTGACGCCCCGTCCTGCTGGTCCGTGGCTTGGGGCAGTGTCTTGTCAATTAAGGCCTTCACCTACGAAGGTCCCCATCCGTAGGTCATCCCAAAATTACAACTTTTTGGTTTTCCATGGGGTCTTGGGGTTAGGCTTTAGGGTTCCCCTCAAGGACCCTTGGTTGGTCTTTGGGGGGCCGTACCTTGATGTTTAACCCCTAAACCCATCAATCATAGCTCGGGACATCATTTAGCAACTCATAACCTCACACTAAACTCAAAAACAACATCGTTAGGCTCTAGTTTCACCTATTCATTTTATGGGTCGTTACATTCCCTTTTCAGATTCTTTCCACTTATTCTAGGTTTACAAACAACAATTTATTGCAAGGATCAATTAATGAGGCCTAATTACCCAACTTACAATCAAATTCGTCAACCCTAGATCTAATCCAAAACCTTAATACCCAACTTAGGGATTTTTCCACCATTTGTTTCAGGTCAAAATCCTCCCCCAATAATAATTAACCAAGAATCTAAGTTATACGGATCGAAACACGGATTAGGGGAGTAAAATCCTTACCTTTAGCACCAAAAGTCGTGGAAAACTGCCAAGAACTCGTCCTGGGTAGCCCCCTAACTCTTAAGAACGAAGGTTTGTAGAAAATAACGTTTTTTGGGTTTTTACTCGATTTAAGTAGTGACTGGCCCGCTACAGCGGGACCCATCTCGCTACAGTGGCACCTATCATGCTACAACGGCACCCATCCCGCTACAGCGGCACTTATCCCGCTACAACAGCCTACACAGAGACAGAACCTCGAAATTTGAGTTCAAGCCCCCATTTCACAACACACTTTCAAACAAGGACATTCTAAAACTACCCATTCACGCCAAGATCAGTTTCGGGAGTTCTACTCACCCGAATTCGATTCCATAAAGTCGTACGGACTCCTTAACGTCTTAGTTATCCACTCATATAACCAAATTCATTATTGAGTCTCTCATTCATTACTAGATTTCCCTAGACCTCGCATGACTCAAATTCCGTCCAAATCTAGACTAGGCTAGGAATTTTCAAGTTACTACAAAAGTTTTTCTAGCCCCAATTCTTTTCCCATTGGTTTTTCCATAACGACGGGAATAGGTCATTACAATAGATACCAATTTACCCATCACTCATCCCCGAGTGACAAACTAGGAGAAAAAGGCTAAGGTAAGAGTAGAGTAGTATCTGAATCGTCGAATAGCTGGGGATACTTGTCTCGCATGTCCTTCTCGATTTCCCAAGTAGTTTCCTCAATCGGACGATGCTTCCATTGAACTTTCACGGACTTTATCTCCTTGGTCCTCAGACCAACCAATTGAATACCTACATATCCTCTCATGCAATGCCTCAATGAAGTCATCTCAATATTCGAGTGATAATTTTTGTTATATATAAACTTAACTAACAACAAAAGCGATTCTCAATAACCACTAAAGTTGATCGCACCCACGTCTGCAACATGTTATCAAGGACTTTGACAAAACCATCAGGACGAATCCTTTCTCACATAAGCATGATAAAATTCTAAATCAATATTTCCTACAATTAGAAGTGAGCCTGAACCAACTAACATACATTCATAATACCCAAACAATCATAGTTCTTAACATCTCCATCCCACAACATAAATTTCCATGAGCTTAAGTTATAAAAATTTGATCTTTACACATCAAATGCTCATCGAGGGATATGTCCAAGCATACAAACCCCCTAACA
>JAJOOE010014052.1:0-27442 GCA_036250405.1 Solanum raphanifolium
GGGATTTCACTAGTGGGTTCCTTTCGCCTATTAGGTCCCTAGAATTCAGTCAGATTCTTGATTCCATGATTATGAACAGACCTAGGGTTTCTAGAATTTCAACAGATCATCATGAATTAGTTATTTAAATGTTCCAAATCAGATTAGTATGTTAATATTCAGTTAATTGCATGAAATCCAGAACCCTAGCTATGTATTTCTTTAGTTCTTGAATTACACATGATAGGTCAGATATTTAAGTATTCAATTATACATGCCTCAGTTTATGAATACATCATTATCAGATTAATTGTTGCATTCTCAGTTTGCATGTTTAGTTCGAGCTATCCAGTAACTTACATAAATACAGTCATAATGTGTTAATTACTTAATCCATTGGGAGTAGCACAATACCGAGTTGGACTAGGGTTCAGCGTACCCAAATAGTCCCAGAACTACTAGCCACATAGGTTGTATGTCCCTCTGTGGGCATCATTTCAGTGATCACGCGAGCATGCCTCTATACCTCTGGCAGGGTATATTGGGTCCTCTCGATGGGGCGTATACATCGGACTCCACATTTAGCTCATGTGGTTTTATTATCGGTTATTAGTAGCTCCCACAGTTCAGGCAGACACTATTGCGTTGAACATTTATCAGTATATCCAGTATTCAGTTTTAGCATGTTATAAATTGGTCACTGTATCCAGTTATCTCAGCATTCAATATCTATATCATGTTCAGATTATGTCATTGCTTATTTGCTTTGTTCAGTTATATGTTATTTCAGTTGTATTCTATCCTGCATGCTCAGTACCTTTCAAGTACTGACGCATATGCGCGCTACATCTTCTCGTGATGTAGGTTCAGGTTCGCAGCATCCAGATCACTCTTAGATCGGTTCCCGATCTCCAGTTCAGAAGAATTAGTGGTGAGTCCTCATTCTCCGAGGACAATAGTCATGAGTCTCTTTTCAGTATTATTTGTAGTCCTTTAGTTACAGTTTTGCTAGGCTTAGTTGGGGCCTGTCCCAACAGTTCTAGTTCGTTAGAGGCTATTTTCAGACATAGTTAGATTCAGCTTAGTATTGAGTTAATATCATCTTTGTATTAAACTCATCAGTTATCATTTATCTCAGTTATAGTATATGGGTATTCCCCATCTTTTCAGTTTTATTTATGATTTAGCTTCCGCATCAGTTTATTATCTTAGTTTGCTCATGATCATGCCAACAGGGTTATCTTGGGATCACTTGTGGCCCTAGGTCCCATGTCCGCGTGTCGGGGCTAGTCTCAGGGCGTGACATTAAAAAGACTAAAAATGAGAGAAAACATGTCCATCGTCCTCGAAGAATGAGGACTCACCACTGATACAGCTGAACTAGAGATCGGGAGCCGATCTATGCATGATCTGAATGCTGAGGACCTGAACCTACATCACGAGAAGACGTAGCGCTGATTATGCGTCAGTACTTGAAAGGTACTGAGCATTCAGGATAGGATAAAGCTGAAAAACATTACATAACTGAAATAAAGCATGCTGAGAAATGATATAAGATGAACATAATGAATATACTGAACACACTAAACATGAACTAAACTTAGTGCAACGACTAAGTACATAACATACTCAAATTGAATAATGAGATAACTGGTAACTTCGTCAATACACTAGATTCTGACTATGGGAGCTACTAATATACCTTGCCAGGGGTATCAAGGCATGACTGGCATGATCACTAATATGATGCCCACAAAGGAACTTAACCTATGGGGGCACGTAGTTCTGGGACTATGAGGGTGATTGACCCTAGTCAAATTGGTATTAAGCCTACTCCCAACAAGAATGTATAAAATACAACATAACTACAATAAACTGGATGGCTCGAGATTCTGACATGCTAATTGAAAACGCAACATTAAGTACTGATAATGAAACATTTGTAAACTAATGCATGTATATCTATATAAACTAACCTAACAACTGTAATTCATGAACTAAGTGAATCGATACAACTAGGGTTATCAATTTCATGCAAGAATTAAGCAACATATTTACGAAAACATAATATTCTAATTTGGATTAGTCTAACAGCTAAATCAAAACAACAATCTGACGTTCTAGAAACCCTAATTCTAAACATAATAAAAGGAATCAAGAATATGACTGAATTCTAGGGACCCAATGGGTAAACGAAATCCACTGGTGAAATCCCACATAAATGGTGATGAATTTCACGGAGAAATCTTTCAAGTTCGGACCTGGAACTGGAGGAAACCTTGTTGCATTCTTGGAGAGGGTTGGTCGACTCTTTCTTCTCTTTTCCATTCAAATTGGTTGAATTTTTTAGAATGACTTGACTAGGGTAAGTTCTTATTAAGTTACTAGGGTAAGTTCTTATTAAGTTACTAGGGTAAAACTGACCAAATTGACGTAGTTTAGTGGTTAAACGACATAATTTAGGTGTCCAACGCATAAGGAAAAGAAAGAATGACCCTTGACTTAAAATCTATCGAGGCCAACCGACGGACCTGACCGATAGTCCGTGGATGGACCGATGGTCCGTCCTGGTCGATCGTCATTCGGCTTTAGAAGAGGGGTTCTAAGGGTCTCGATCTATGGACTTGGACCACGAATCATGGTCCCACATACGGTTCGTAGGTCCTAGCTTGGGTCGACCTTTGGCTGAAATTTCAGGAGTTTTTGGGGAGGGCTGCAGGTGACCAAGCACTGACCCCACTTACGGTCCGTGGGTCAAGCTACGGTCTGTTGGTGGCACCTGCAACTTCTGCAATTCTGCATTTCTGGTTTGTCTAGAATACGGGGTGTTACATTAGCTCCCCTTTGGGAACATTCGTCATGGAATGAAGACTAAACTAGTTGAATATGGAGGGAAAGAGCTGCAAACCCTACTACTAAGTACCAGAAACTAAAATCTGACTAAACTAAGGTCCAAGAACATTCAAATACGCTGAAAATGCAAGTATAAATGAAGGAACATGATACTAAGACTAATTTTACGCATGCATAAATGAAAGAGTGGAGAAGAACTATTACCTCAAGCTGAAATGGAGTCGGAAGGAAAGAGATGATGATACATGGCCTTCATGGCTGCTTCTGCTTCCGAAGTAGCTCCCTCTACGGACTGACTTCTCCACAAAACCTTAAGTGAAGCAACTTCTTTGTTTCTTAACCTTCGAACCTGACGATCAAGAATCTCAACTAGCATATTCTCATAAGTGAACTATCTTTCACAGCCACACTTTCCAATGGTACTATAGATGCTGGAACACCCACACACTTTTTCAACAGCAAAATGTGAAAAACCGGATGCACCGCTGCTAGTTGTACTGGGAACTCTAACTCATAAGCCACTTTACCAACTCTTTTCAAAATCCTGTAAGGGCCTACATATCTAGGACTAAGCTTCCCTTTCTTGCTAAACCTTATCATCCCTTCATAGATGACAGTTTCAGGAAAACCCAATCATTAATTTGGAACTCCAAGTCAATTCTCATTACATCTACATAGGACTTCTGGTGACTCTGGGTTGTCTTAAGTCTATCTCTAATGAGTTGAACTTTTTCCATCAAACCGAATCTGGTCCTATCAAAGCTGCTTCACCTACTTCAAACCAACCAACTGGAGATCTACATCTACGCCCATACAATGCCTCATAAGGGGCCATTTGAATGCTGGAATGGTAGCTATTATTGTAGGTGAACTCTATAAGAGGAACGTGATCATCCCAACTACCCTTAAATTCAATCACGCAAGCTCTCAACATGTTTGTTAAGGTCTGAATAGTACGCTCTGCCTGACCATCCATATGTTAATAAAATGATGTGTTGAGGCTGACCTGAGTACCAAGACCTTTCTAAAGTGAATTCTAGAAATGAGAGGTAAACTGAGAACCTCTATCTGAGATGATAGACAAAGGAACCCCATGCAACCTGACTATCTCATTATTGTAAAGCTTGGCATAGTCCTCCACCAAATCTGTACTCTTAACAGCCAAAATGTGAGCGGACTTAGTAACTCTGTCAACTATCACCCAAATGGAGTCGTGTTGTCTGCGAGTATGAGGTAAAACTGTAATGAAATCCATGTTTATCACTTTCCACTTCCATGTAGGAATGTTAATCTCTTGTAGCATACCTCATGGTTTCTGATGTTCTACCTTCACTTGCTCACAATTAGGGCACTTAGCCACAAAATTCATTATATCCCTTTTCATTCCATTGCACCAAAAGACTTCTCGTAGATCACGATACATCTTAAAGGTGCATGGATGAATAGAATACCTAGATTTATGGGCATCTGTAAGGATCTCCTCTCTCAACTCACACACCTTAGGAACACATAAATGACCTGATAGCGAAGAACACCATCTCCCCCTTGGGAGAAAACCTGAACTTTTTGCTGATGAACTGCGCCCTTCAGTTGAAGCAATAGAGGATCATTGTCTTGTTTTTCCTTAACCTCTGCTACGAATGAATATTTTGTCCCATTCTGGACTGTCACACCACCATTTGACATGCTCATAAAGCAAACTCCTAAGAAACCAAGCCAGTGAACATCTTTTGCTAGTTCTTTCATTTCTTCCTTAACACGCGTCACACTACCCATAAATAGTTTGCAAAGAGAATCAGCTACTACATTGGCCTTACTAGAATGGCAAAGCACATTCATATCGTAGTCCTTGAGGAACTCAAGCCATCTCGTATGGCGAAGATTCAACTCTTTCTAGGTGAACACATACTGAAGGCTCTTATGATATGTGAACACTATACAAGTAATGTTTCCAAATCATAAGGGAAAATACCACGGCTACAAGCTCGAGGTCATGAGTCAGATAGTTCTTCTCATGCACCTTAAGTTGTCTAGAAGCATATGTTATAACATTACCTAGCTCTATCAACACACAACCCAGGCTGACTCTGGATGCATCCTAATAGATTATATAACCGTTTAAACCCTCTGGTAGAGTCAAAATAGGAGTTGTAGTAAACCTACTTTTTAGTTCTGAGATGCTCTTCTCACACTCGTCCGACCGCTGGAACTTTAACTTTTTCTAAGTCAACTTAGTCAATGGAGAAGCTATGGATGAAAATCCTTCCACGAACCTTCTATAATAACCAGCCAAACCTAAGAAAATTCTGATATCTATGGGAGAGGTAGGTCAGGGCCATTTCTTCAATGCTTCTATCTTCTGAAAATACACTTGGATCCCTTCGCTAGCCACATATGCCCAAGGAAAGCAACAGATTGTAACCAAAACTCAAACTCTCTAAACTTAGCAAATAACTAGTGATCTTTTAGAGTTTGCAGGACAACCCTCAAATGAGTCGCATGTTCTTCCTCTTTCCTAGATTAAATGAGGATATCATCAATAAAAATGATAACGAACAAGTCCAAGTACTGCTTTAACACCTTATTCATCAAATCCATGAAAGCTGAATGAGCATTGGTTAGACCAAATGGCATAACTACAAATTCATAATGACCATACCGAGTTCTGAAGGCTATTTTTGGAATGTCACTATCTCTAACTCTGAGCTAATGATAATCGGTTCTGAGGTCTATCTTCGAAAAATTACTAGCACCCTGATATTGGTCGAACAAGTCATGAATCATGGGAATAGGGTACTTATTGTTGATTGTGACTTTGTTCAACTATTTATAATCAATACATATCAGAAGAGAACCATCTTTCTTTTCATGAACTACACTGGTGCACCCTATGGGGAAATACTAGGTCTGATGAAGCCCTTATCTAGAAGGTCTTTCAACTTCTCTTTCAATTCCTTAAGCTCAGCTGAAGACATTCTGTAAAGAGGAATAGAAATAGGCTGGGTATCTGGAAAGAGATCAATTCCAAATTCGATTTCCTTTTAGGGAGGAACTCGGGGAAGATCATTTGGAAACACTTCTGGGAACTCATTTACTACTAGGACTGACTCAAGAGTTGGGGTTTTGGAGCTTGAATCCTTAACTTGAACTAGATTATAGAGATACCTCTTAGAGATCATTTTCTGGCTTTAAGGTAAGAAATGAATCGACCCATAGGCACCGACCTACTACCCTTCAATTATAAGACTAGTTCGCTTGGAAACTGAAAAAGAACGATCCTAGTTCTACAATCGACTGAGGCATAAAAGAAATGGAACTAATCTATGCCTAGAATGACATCTAAATCTACCATTTCTAACTCTACAGGATCTACTGAGGTTTCTTTCTAGGAGACTACGACATGGTAATTTCTGTATACCTTTCTAGCTATAATTGGGTCACCAACTAGAGTAGAGACTGAGAAGGGTTCTGAGAGAGTTTCTGGACTAGCATTGAAGTTCATTGCTATATAAGGATTTACAAAGGAAAGAGTAGCCCCTAGATCTAACAAAGCATAAATATCTAACCGAAACACTCGCAACGTACCAGTAACCACATCAGGAGAATCTTTGTGATCCTGGCGAGCCTGGAGAGCATACAACTTGTTATGTCACTGACAGCCACATGTACCAGCTGTAGTACCTTGCTGAGTCGGGCGACGTGCTGGTGATGCTGAAGTTGTAGACTAAGCCCTACTAGTGTTACCTTCTTGACCTTGTTTCGAATAAGGGCAATCCCTCAACTTGTTACCAATCTAACCACACCCAAAACATCCATCATTTCCTGCAAGAGACTCACCTGGATGATTTTTACCATACTTTGGACAAGTTGGGTAGGTTCTTGAATCACTCCCCTGGAAGTCCTGATGCCCTACCTTTCTGATCATGTCGAAACCTGGGGTATGGAGCACTAGCTGATGAAGGTGATGGGGCTGAATAATTCTGCTGAAACTGCGAGCTATTTCCACTACCTGATTTCTGTTGAGAGTACTCATAGTTGTCTATCCTAGCCTTTTTTATCTTAAGCTAGTTATCTAAGCTTTTCTCCATCAATCTGTTGAGCATGAGTCTTGAGCCCAGAGATAGTCATATCCTCTAATAACATCACATTTCTTCACTCTGGCTTCACTAAGTTAGATACTCCAAATAGGAACTTACTCATCTACACACTGGGATTGGAAACCATATGTTGAGCATGCCTAGAGAGTTGGGTGAACTTGAGTCCGTACTCTAGGACTGACATAAAGCCTTGCCTCAAATGCATGAACTCCTTAGCCTTAGCCTCTTTTAACTCTCTTAGAAAGAACCTATCCAGAAAAGCTCTGGTAAAATACTCCCAAGTCACGGGAGTTGCATTCTCACCCCTGTTTTCCTTCCATTGAGTGAACCAAATTTGAGCTACATCCTTGAGGTGGTAGGATGCCAACTCTACCCTATCATTTCCAGTCACCTGCATCACTCCAAAGATCTTCTTGACCTCATCAATAAAGTTCTAGGGATCTTCAACAACTTGCTACCCTAGAAATTCAGGTGGGTTCATCCTAACAAAGTCACAGACCCTAGCTGCCACTTATCCACCACAAGCATTTGCAGGAAGTGGAACCTGCTGATTGTTTTGGTTGGCTACACTCTAGGGCAAGAGTTGATTGGCATTCCGAAAAACTACATTCAAAACCTCATGATCTTGGACTGAAGGAGTTGCGCTAGCGTTGTGGGCATTACCATTCCTTGGGTAAGCTCTATGAGAAGGCATGATCGGAAAATGAATAATCGTTAAGTTAGAAAAAGAAGATCATACCCACGCACGATAAGAATAACAAGAAAGTGAAGTTTTTCCTAAAACACATTGAAGCCTCCACCTGCTAGGTGTGGCTCGGTTCACACTCATGAAAGGGACTCTACTTTGTACGGTTTTTCAGACATCCTAAGACTCTTAACCTAGTGCTCTGATACCAAGTTTGTCACGCCCCAAGGCTACCCCCTTGACGTGACACAGGACCTAGGATCACGAATGACCCCAAGTTAACCCTTAAGTGGCATATCATAAGCATACTTAAAGACTTACTGGAAATATAAATACTGAGCGGAAGCTTAAAGATCATATAAAATGAAATGATGAGGAATACCCATTCTAAGTCTGAATATATAAAAGACTGAGAGTTCAATTACAACTTAAAGGTCAAACTCCAAAGTAAAACTGAATCTAACTATGTCTAAATAAAATCCTCTATATGACTAGAGATGATGGGACATGTCCCTAGCTAACTCTAGCAAAACTGAAACTAAAAAGACTAAAATGAGAGAAAAAATGTCTATCATCCTCAAAGAATAAGGATTCATCACTGAACTAGAGATCGGGAGCCGATCTATGCGTGATCTGAATGTTGAGGACCTGAACCTACATCACGAGAAGATGTAGCATAGAGTATGAGTCCGTACTTGAAAGGTACTGAGCATGCAGGATAGGATAAAGCTAAACAACAATACATAACTGAAATAAAGCATGATGAGCAATGATATAGGATGAACATAATGAATATACTGAACATACTAAACATGAACTAAACTGAGTGCAACGACCAAGTACCTCACATACTGAAACTAAATACTGAGATATTATTGGTAACCTGGTCAATGCACTAGAATCTTACTGAGGGAGCTACTAATAACTGACATAAAACCACGTGAGCTAAGTGTGGAGTCTGATGTATCGCCCCATCGAGAGGACCCAATATACCTTTCCAAGGGTATAAAGGCATGACTGGCGTGAGCACTAAATATGATGCCCACAGAGGGGACTTAACCTACGGGGGCACGTAGTTCTGGGACTATAAGGGTGAATGACCTAGTCCACTCGGTATTTAGCCTACTCCTAACTAGAATGTGTAAAATACAACATAACTGCAATAAACTGGATAGCTCTAGATTCTGACATGCTAACTGAGAATGCAATATTAAGCACTGATAATGAAAAATTTGTAAACCAATGCATGTATATCTATATAAACTGACCTAGCAAGTGTAATTCATGAACTAAATGAATCTACACAACTAGGGTTTTGAATTTCATGCAATAACTAAGCAACACAGTTAGAAAAGTTAGAAAACGTAATATTCTGATTAGGATTAGTCGAACAGCTAAACCACAACAATAATCTGAAGTTCTAGAAACATTAAGTCTAACCATAATGAAAGGATCAAGAATATGAATGGATTCTAGGGACCGAATGGGTGAAAGGAACCCACTAGTGGAACCCCCCCTCCCCCATACCTGGTAAAGAATTTCATGGAGAAATCTTTTGATTTTGAGGCTGGAATTGGAGGAAACCTTGTTGCGTTCTTGGAGAGGGTTGGTCGACTCTTTCTTCTCCTTTCCATTCATATTAGATGAATTTTGGAGAATGAATTGACTAGGGTAAGATCTAATTAAGTTACTAGGCTACAACTGACCAAAATGACGTAGTTTAGGGGTAAAAATATGTAGTTTAGGTGTCCAACACATAGGTAATAGACCAAATGACCCTAACTTAAAAGCTAGTAGAGCCAACCGATGGACTTGACCGAGGGACTGTGGATGGACCGACGATCTGTCCTGGTCAATCGTCGTTCGGTTTCATTAGAGGGGTGCTGAGGATCTCGACCCACGGACCATGGTCCCAAATACGGTCCGTAGGTCCTGGCATGGAGTTTCTGGGGAGGGGCTGCATGTGGCCAACCAAAGACCCCACCTACGGTCCGTGGGTCAACCTACAGTCCGTAGATGGCACCTGCAACTTCTGGAATCCTACATTTCTAGTTTGTCTAGAATATGGGGTGTTACAGGGTGTGTATCGTTAGGTCAGATATACATCACTATACTTGACATTACATTTCATTGCATTTCACATCTTTATCATTGGTGAACTTGATCTTGTGTGTTGCTGATCTTGTAAGTGCCTTTTGGTGCAACTTGTGATTGATGAATATTGAGCCTATTGTTGAAATATGAAATTGTTCGAGGGTCATTGTTAAGCAGTGTGCTTTGTAAATTCTGAACAGTTAGGTTGGGCTGGTTTTATGCAGGTGGTAGTTTTGGAGGTTCGGTTGGGGTGTAAGGAGTACCTGTATATTATTCCCTTAGCTTGTGTTTAGAAGTTTACTTGTTGAGTACCATGTGGTTTGGTACTCACCCCTTGCTTCTACATTTTTTTGTAAGTTACAAGCCTAGAGCTTCGTGATACTTTTTATTCTTTTCTTTTCCGAGGCTTCCTGTGGAGATTTATGAGCTAGTTGTTTGTCATCTCAGAGGACCTTCATACTTCTATTTATGATCTTGTTCTATTCTAGAAAAAATGTCATTTAGGACTTGTGTTTTTTTCTTTTGAATCAAATGTAATACTTTAGAGGCTTGTACACATCACCACCATGTTTTGGGGTTTTTATTAAGTTGACTTAGTTATCTGCACTTACGATATTTTGAAATTCCAATATGTCTTACTTCTACATAGTTGGTGATATTTGAGTTTAAGGCTGACTTTTCTTGGTGGGATAAGACGAGTGTCGTCACGTCTATTTTTGGGTCGTGACATATGCATATATGTTTAACGTGTAAAAATCATAGGTGTGAGAGATTTTATGTGAAAGTAATATAAATTGTTCAACATGTAGATGTTTACGGATAAAAAGAACAAGCGTCAATGAAAAGAGTTAATAACCTACACAAATTAATTTTAAAACAAAAATATCATGCAAAAGAGATAGGGGTATGTTCGTCGACGAAGAGGTACCTCTATTTCAATATTTTATCATATTCATTTGTTAATATGTTGAATTCTTTTGAGAGTCTAATGATTAAAAGTCTTACCACGGGGAACAAAAATACAAACGACTATTTTCAACAAAGATGTTCATGCATGGAACAACTCTTTTCTACTTAATCAAAATTACTACATTATAAATGGAAAATTAAAAGGAGCTAAACCAAACCTTTAATTTGTGCATAAGGACCTCAAAAATAGAATTCATGAACGGCACAGAGTTCATACATGTCAGGACCAAGACCGCCGTGATTGGTACCCACACTAACCATCCGGTGGCGAACCACTACTACAACCCGACTAAGCAACTTAAAGAAACTAAACTATTTAAATATACGTAAGCAGGTTTAAATGACGAATTAAATATGGAGTTCCCATAAACTCTAAAGGTTTAACAAAAACAACTAACATAATCATCTTGGAAATTCAACCCATAGAACCTTAAAGTCATTGTACCAAAACTCTACTAATCAACAAGTCTAAGAAAATAGGGGTGCAACCCCAAAAACTAAACATAAGCAAAATGTCTGAACATCTAGTCTGAGTCTAAAATGAATGGACTAAAACTAAAGATGGATCCATGGCAGCCTAAAAGAATTAGCTCACCCTCAAATCCGGTCTTGGTCAATGATCTCCTAAATGAGGTCTGTCAGTAGCCGCCTGAAGATTCCCTGTACTCAACAAAGAAAGACCAAGTGTAGTATCAATACACGAAACCACGGTGTACTGGTAGGATCACGCGGCTACTCCGATCAGCAAAATATAAGCAAGTAATTACAACACATTAAACACACATACACAAAATGCATAATTCAATTATAATTTAGGAGCAACATGCAATTTTCTAATATCAATGACAGGTAGATATGAACATAATAATCACAAAAGGTCCTTTCATGGAACCCACACTGAAACTGTTAGTGTGTCAGAACGTGACACCCGATCAAGTATACATGTGTAGGAACATGACACCCGATCCAATATATGTGTCAGAATGTTACACCTGGTCGAATGTATGTGTCGGAACGTGACACCAGTCAGCACAACCACAGTCACACTCACACCCATAATGAACAGTGTATATAGTCACACAGTCAAGTAACAGGTACATGGTATGTAATTGTTCGCACATAATCATTTCATTAGATTCGATTCACATTTCCATATTCGCATACATGCATACATACAATGAAGCAATTAATCGGCATATATCACACAACATGAAATCGAACCATCACCTAGCTCGAAACCAAGCCTGAATACTCCTAAGACACGTGAGCCTTCCCTTTTCGGAGTTTTTCAGCTTGTTCTTGATCTAAAACAAGAAATTAATGCAAGGATCACTAAAAATGGTCTAATTTACACGGATCATTACAACAATATCAACCCAAGGCTAAATCCAAGATCCTAATGCTCAACTAGAGATTTTCCCACCATTAACTTCAGGCCACAACCCTTCCCCAAAAATAATTACCCATGATTCTAAATTTTAAGAAACTAAATATAGATTAGGGGAGTAGATATATTACCTTTAGTGCTAGAATTCGTGGAAATCCGAGAAGAAACTGCCTTGGGTTGTCCCTTAGCTCTTAAGAACGAAGTTTTGCAGAAAATAATATTTTGGGGGTTTTTTCCCGATTTAAGTCGGGACTGTCCTACCACAGCGGGCCCCATTCTACCACAGCGGCCCAGCCTTGAGGGATTGGGACCCACTGTGGTAGGACAGTCGTGACTTAAGTCGGGAAAAACCCCAAAACAGTATTTTCTAAAAAAACATCATTCTTATGAGCTAATGGGCGACCCATGGTAGTTTCTTGTCAGAGTTTTATGAATTCTAGCGCTAAAGCTAAGATAATTAGTCCCCTTATCCATATTTAAATTCTTAGAATTTAGAATCTTGGGTAATTATCGTTAGGGAAGGGTTTTATCCTGAAGTTAATGGTGGGAAAAGCCCTAGTGTAGCATTAGCATCTTGGGTTTGGCCTTGGGTTGATATTGTTGTTATAATCCGAGTAAATTAGACCTTGTTTAGTGATCCTTGCATTATTTACTTGTATTAGAACAAGAAGGTGCTTAAACACTCCAGAAAGGGAAGGCTCAAGTGTCTTAAGAGTATTCATGCTTGGTTTCGAGGTAGGTGATGGTTCGATTTCCTGATGAGTGATATATGCCGGTTAATTGTTTCATTGTATGTATGCATGTATGTGAATAGGGAAATGTGAATCAAATCTAATGAAATGATTATGTGCGAACAATTACATGCCCTGAACCTATAACTTAACTGTGTGACTATATACACTGTTCATTATGGGTGTGAGTGTGACTGTGGTTATGCTAACTGGATTGGGTTTCACATTTCGACACATACATTTAACCGGGTGTGACATTCCAACACATATATTGGATTGGGTGTCACATTCCGATACATCTATACTGGATTAAGTGTCACGTTCCGATACATCTAAATTGGATCGAGTGTCACGTTTTGGCACACTAACAGTTTTGATGTGGGTTTCATGAGAGGACCACTTGTGATTATTACGTTCATATCTACTTGTCATTGATATTGGAAAATTTCATGTTTCTCCTAAATCATAATTGAATTATGCATTCCGTGTATGTGTGTTTACTGTGTTGTAATTACTTGCTTATATTTTGCTGACCGCAGTAGCCGCGTAATCCTACTAGTAAACTATGGTTTCGTGTATTGATACTGCACTTGCTATTTCTTTGATGAATCTAGGGCATCTTCAGGCGGCTACTGACAGACCTCATTTAGGAGATCATTGACTGAGACCAAATTCGAGGGTAAGCCAGTTCATTCAGGCTACCATGGATCCATCTTTAGTTTTAGTCCATTCTTTACAGACTTGATGTTTAGACATTATACTTATGTTTAGTTTTCGGGGTTATACCCCCTTGTTCTTAGACTTCTTGATTAGTAGAGTTTTGGTACAATGACTTTCAGGTTCTAGGGGTTGAATTTCCACGATGATTATATTAGTTGGTTTTGTTAAACCTTCAAGGTTTATGGGAACTCCATATTTAATTAGTCATTTAAATATGCTTCTATATCTTTAAATGGTTTAGTTACTTTAAGTTGCTTAGTGGGGTTGTAGTAGTGGTTCTCTCACTGGAGGGTTAGTGTGGGTGGTAATCACGGCGGTCTGTGTCGTGACAAAGTTGATATCAGGTCTTTACAATACATACCAATTTACCCACCACTCGTCCCCGAGTGATAAACTAGGAGAACTGACGAAGGTAAGATTAGAGTAGTACTTGAATTGTCGAACAACTAGGGACACTTGTCTTACATGTCCTTCCCGGTTTCCATGGTAGTTTCCTCACTCGGACGATGCTTCAATTGAACTTTAAATGACTTTATATCATTGGTCCTCAGCTTCCGGACATCGCGATCAAGTATTGCAACCGGTTCCTCCTCATACTGAAGGTCTTTGTCTAAGAAAAATGAGTCCCACTTTATGATGTAATCTCCTCCCCATGATACTTCTTCAACATGGACATGTGGAACACTGGATGGACTCCCGACAGGCTACTCGGTAAAGCCAACCTACAAGACACTGGCCCTACATAGTCATGAATCTCAAATGGTCCAATGTATCATGGACTAAGCTTACCCTTCTTGCCAAATCTTATCACCTCCTTTATGGGTGACACTTTTAGAAGAACTTGCTCACCAACCTGAAATTTTATGTCTCTTACTTACGGTCTACATACTTTTTCTGTTGACTTTGGGCTATTAGAAGCTTAGCTTGGATGTTTCTCACCTTATCTTAAGCATCTTTTACCAAATCAACCCCTAAAGGTTTCACATCTCCAGCCTCAAACCACCCTATGGGTGATCTACATCGCCTCTTATAAAGTGCCTCGAATGGTACCATGTCAATGCTACAGTGGAAATTGTTGTTATAGGAGAACTCACACAAAGGTAGGAACTTATCCCAATGCCCTACAAAGCCAATCACACATGCCCTCAACAAGTCCTCTAACACTTGAATAGTTCTCTTTGACTGTCCGTCCGTCTGTAGATGAAAAGTTGTGCTAAAAGTGAGTTGAGTGCCAAACTCATAATGCAATTTTCCTTAAAACTTGGATGTGAACTACGTACCACGGTCCGAGATTATGGAAAGGGGCATCCCATGCAACCTCACTATCTCCTTCACATACACCTTAGCCAACTATTGAGCATTATAGTCTATTTTGACTGGAATGAAGTGGGATGATTTAGTCAGTCCGTTAACCACCACCCAAATGGAGTCAAACTTCCCTAAGGTCTCGGGAACACATACCACGAAATCCATATCTATCTTATCCCACTTCCATTCAGGAAGTGGCATTCGCTGAATCAAACCTGCAGGCCTTTGGTGCTCATAGTTTGCCTCCTAATAGTTTTGGCACTTAGCTACAAACTCATCTATGTCTTTATTCAGTCCAGGCCACCAATAAAGTTTCAAATCTCGGTACATCATGGTCACACCCGGATGAATGGAATTCCGTGAACCATGGGATTCTTTCAACATCTTCTGAATCAAGTCATCTACTCGGGCAACACAAATTCTTCCCCTAAAACTGAGCACACCACCCGCATCTAAAGCCACCTCTTGTGCCTTCTCAGACACTATCTTCTTTCTGAGATTATTCAAGCTCTCATTCTCAAATTGCTTGGCCTTTATCTCCTTAACGAATGTGGGCCTAACCTCAATGTTGGCTAACACCGCACCTTTATCTGAAATGCCCAGGTGCATAAACTTAGACTCCAATGTCTGAATCTCTTTGGCCAAAGGTCACTTAGACACACCCAAGCAAGCTAGACTACCCATACTCAACGTCTTTCGGCTTAATGCATCTGCCACCACGTTAGCCTTACTGGATGATATTGGTTGGTAACATTATAATCCTTCAGTAATTCCATCCACTTTCGTTGTCTCAGATTCTGGTTCTTCTGAGTGAATACATGTTGTAGGCTATGATGGCCAGTAAACACCTCACACTTGACACCATAAAGGTAATACCCCCAGATCTTGAGGGAAAACACGACCCTTGCCAACTCCAAATCATGTATCGGGTAGTTTCTCTCATGCACCTTCAGCTACCGCAATGCATAAGCTATTACATTCTTATCCTGCATCAACACAACACCCAAAACCGAATGTGAATCATCAAACTAAACAATTAAATCTTTACCTTCCACCTGCAGTGCCAGAATAGGTCCTGTGGTCAGAAGGGTCTTGAGGTTTTGGAAGCTCTCTTCACACTTGTCAATCCACTCGAAAGGCACCTCATTTTTTGTCAGCCTTGTCAAATGTGTGGCTATAGAATCAAAATTTTTCACAAACCGTCTATAGTAGCTGGCGAGCCACACGAAACTCCTAACTTATGTCACAGAGCTAGGACTGACCCAGTTCTTCACTACTTCGATCTTTTGGGGATCTACCATTACCCTTTCCGTTGAAACCACCTAACGAGGCAACTAAAGTCAACCAGAACTCACACTTGGAAAATTTGGCATACAACTTCTGTTTCCCAAGGACACCCAAAATAATATGAAGATGGTCAATGTGCTCTTCCTTTCTCTTCGAATAAACCAAAATGTCATCAATAAAGACGATAACAAAAGAATCTAGGAATGGTTTGAACACACCATTCATCAAACTCATAAAGGTTGTAGGCGCATTGGTCAACCCAAACGACATCACTAAGAACTCATAGTTCCCATAGCAGGTCCTAGATGCTTGTTTTGGTATTTCCTAAGGCTTAATCTTTAGCTGATGGTAACCATACCTTAGATCAATTTTAGAGAAAACTGATGCACCCTCTGGTCAAAGAGATCATCTATCTAAGGCAATGGATACTTATTTAGAATGTCGACAGTCTACGCACATCCTCATACTACCATATTTCTTCTTAACAAACAAGATAGGATCACCCCACGGAGAAGCACTAGGACGGATGAAACCTTTATCAAGAAGCTCCTGAATTTGAGCTTTAATGTAATGACTTGTAAAATGATAGGTTAATCTAGAGCCTAAGCGTGGGGTTGCCTTAGCTTGGTGGGAGGTGTTGCAAGTTGAGGGAGCTACTGCCCCAAAGACCACGAGCACCACCACGAGCCGTGGTGCCCTAGACAGTCCGTTAACTTGGGCGTGAGGCTCACTTAGCCTCAAAGGAGGCAAGGCAACTTTTCCTAGTTGCTTCACCATAGTTCACGAGCATCACCACGACTCGTGGTGTTGACCACGGATCGTGGGAGCTTTCGTGGACTTACCTTGACCTTGGAGGGATTGGCAAGGAAGGGAGGCACACTCCCTCAAGGACCACAGGCACCACCACGACCCGTGGGGCCCCTCACGACCCGTACAAGTGGGCGTGATCCCTGAAGGGGTTGCCTCATTTAGGGGATTTTGGTAATTTCTTATTTAATTTGTATGGATGTGGGGTCGTTTTAAATAGATATATATCATGTATATATATAGTTTTAAGTAGTTTAACACCTATTTTACCTCATTAATCAAAGGACCTAAATCAAAACCCTAAAGTTCTTCTCTCTCAATATTTCTCCCTCTAACTCAAGGAAAAAGAAGAAGTGGGATCTAGGGTTTGTAGTCAAGGTTTTCTTCATCAAATTTCTTGGGAAAATCGTAGCAAAAGGTATGGTGATCCTTCATCTAGGGTTAGTTTTCACCCTAGAGTCAATTCCAAATAAGTTTTTCAAAGTTTTCAAGTTCATGAAATTTCAAGGGTTTTACTCAATCTCATGGGTTCTTCTATTAAATGATTTTAAAGGTTTAATAATGTCATATTAAGATTATATTGATGGTTAGTTGATGATTTAAGATGATTTCACTCTTTGAACCCATGATTTCTCTAAATTCCTAAATTTAGCTTATGAAGTGGGTTTTATGATTTTGAATGAATGTTGATAGAATTGTGCTTAGATTGAGTTGTATTATTGATTTCTATAATTATATATGCCTATCTATGGTGAATTGTGGAGGATTGAGTAATGGTGATTATGGCTTTGGAGAAGGATAAGTTGTGACCTAATTCTCATGTAGTAGAGTTACTATTGAATTGTTCATCCACTTGAAATGTGGAGGTGTTTACATTACATTGCATATTGATCCACTTGAAAGGTGGAGGTGTTTACTTACATGTACATTGTGATTATGGCCTTGAAGGCGTTATGAGGAATTGAAGTATTGTCATGATGTTGTGTACATGATTGTATAATGTGAAGGAGTTACATGTGATTCAATGATAGAATGAGGAACATGTATTCAATGCATTTTATGTTAGTATTGAAAGGTTATTACTCTACTTGACACACATGAATGATAATGTTGGAAGGTGAAGAGTTTCTATAATGTGAATGTTGAATCTAAAATTGGTAGGCTCATGCCCCCTTTTCTTGTAGTATGAGTGTGTCTTGACTTGATGGCTATGAATTGATATGCTTTGTGCATTCTTTTCATAAATGATCTAATGTAGTGAAGACTCTAGAATCGATAGGCTAGTGGCATTCTGTTCATGAGTATAAGCATGTAATGAGGGACCATGAATCGATAGGTTTGTGGCATTCTTTTCGTGAGGACCCTAGAGCTATCCTTTAATGTACCATGGATCGATAGGCTTATAGCATTCCTTCCTTGGTAATAATGTATCATGGGTCAATAGGCCTATGGCATTCCTCCCTAATACACTAATGTAATGTGAATGAAATAATCTATAGGAATGTAGGCTAAGCACTGAGTGGATAAGGTTAGATGGAAACTCTCCCAATGTTAGGCTAGATTTCCAATTAACATCTTCCTATCCCATAACTATGTGCCCACATAGGATATTAGCCAGCGGATTTCATCCAAGCTAAGGATTTATCCGAGCTAATGTTATCATTCTACCTTAGGCAAGTTGAACACCTCTTTATAGTGTGGGGAAATATGACACCAGATTCCATGTCTAGCTTGCATGGTCTATGTCGGTTAAACGCTTATTCCCATCATGTGAGATGTGCACTCTAGTTACTTGATAGGTTCTACAAAGTGTAGGTAGTAGTATGGGATTCTATCTATACATTGCACGAGTAGGCTTTGAAGGTGCTATAGTGAGTTCTCTATGTCTTAAGGACTAAATGTGTGAAAGTCCTCTAAATGCATGAAGGTGTCCTAAATGAATTAAATGAAGATTGTTGACTTATTTTCTAAATGAAATGATGAATGAGTAGCTTATATTGATGAAATGAGTTACTTAGCATGTTGTGTTGAATTGTAAAGGTTCTTATTTATTGTAGCCGTGAGGAACAACTAGATGTGTATTGAAGAGGTAGTATGGGATGCCACTTTATGTCTTACCTAGGTGTATCTTAGGGTAACTTTAGATATAGGTCCTAAGATGATGAAATGACTTACTTGACGAATGTGCTTATGTCTTGTTGGTTGGTTGTAACTTATGATATGCCTCTTTGATAAATGTTCATGAAGTTTTACGAAAATGGCATAAAGCATGACTTTCTACAAAATTCCCCTTTTTAGCATGTTTTTGCATGGTCATCATTCTGAATACATTTTTGTGTGCTAATCCATACTTCTACCTTTTTAACTACAAGTGTAAGTTCCAACAGGTGATTGCATTCTCTAGTGAATCTTAGGATTAGAGTTTTCTCTCAAGACCTCTTTTGGTATGTCCTCATATGTCGAGGACAAAGACTTTTATTGTTTCTAGTTCTATCCTATTTTGAAACTATTGTTAAGATTTCAATTGTAAAGGGATGTGATCCTATCTTGTTAAAGTTTTGGTTAAGATGGCCATGTGAGAGTTAGTATTCCGATGTGTCCTTTAAAGGTTGTTTTTAATGAAGTTTGAATGTTTGGATTTAAATAAGTTTCAAATTCTATGTTATTTTCATTATTGAATGCAATGAATGACTATGAGGCTTGTATAAGACCCCTTCGGGGTCGAGTACGCCGTGTTACGACTAGGGGGTGCTCTCGGGTCGTGACAAACATGGTATCAGAGCATAAGATTTTGGAAATGGTTTTTAGGATCAAAGTCTCACAAGCCAGGTCTAGTAGGGTCTTTTTCATCAGTGTGAGTCGCGAGAGGCTATAGGACATTAGAAGTTACCCTTCTTTCATATTCTTGAAGTCGTGCCTTAGAGTGGAATTCTAAAAGTGTCCTTTTCCTAATCATTCCTCTTGTGTTAATAGGAAATGAATATAAGGACTAATCCAAGAAGGGCGGATGAGGAGATGGTGAATGAGGGAGTCCCTCCCCAAGGTAATCAAGGTCTTCAAGGTGACCAAGTTCCTCTAGACAATCAAGAGAATGAAATTCTGGTGGTTCCCTCGGACATGGCCAATGAGGAGATTAGGGTGGCTTTTCTAACCCTGGCTCGAGCCATGACAGCTCAAGCCAATAGAGATGTGGAGCCTAGGGTTAATGCTAATGAGAGTACCGTAGCCTCAAGGTTGAGAGACTTTGTGAGGATGAACCCTCCTATGTTTCTTGGCTCTAGAGTGGGAGAAGATCCCCAAAAATTCTTGGATGAAGTTTATAAGATTGTAGATGCTATGGGGGTAGCTTCTAGGGAAAAGGCGGAGTTGGCTTCCTACCAATTGAAAGAGGTGGCCCAAGTGTGGTTCACTCAATGGAAAACCAATAGGCCGGTTGAAGTGGATCCTATAGAATGGGAGGAGTTTAAGAGAGCCTTCCTTGGTAAGTACTTTCCTCGTGAGAAGAGGGAGGTTATGGTTGAGGAGTTTATAAACCTTAGGCAAGGTAATATGAGTGTGGAGGAATATTCCTTGAAGTTCACCCTATTGTCTAAGTATGCTCCATCCTTGGTGTCTAACCCTAAAGATGAGATGAGTAGGTTTGTTACCAGTGTATCCGACCTAGTTAAGGAAGAGTGTCGTACGACGATGTTCCATAATGATATGGACATTTCCAAACTCATGGTGTATGCTCAATCTATTGAGGAGTCCAAACTGAAGAGGGTGAATAGGGATTTGAAGAGGGCTCCTATACAAGATTCTTCTATAGTTCCTAAGGCTAATGAAGAGAAAGGTGGTGGATTTCAATCTTCTAAACCTCTTTGTGCCACTTGTGGGAAGAGGCATCATGGGAAGTGCCTAGCCGGTACTAGTGGGTGCTATGGATGTGGCAAAAATGATCATCAAGTGAGAAATTTTCCTACTTTTACGGCTAGGGGAAGGGAGGCCAACAAGCTTCTTATGTTGGCCCGGATCCTAATGCTCCAAAGAAGAACCGTTTCTATGCTCTTGAAGCCAACAAGGACAAAGGAGCTAATCCGGATGAAAGTACTGGTAAGTTGTAGTTCCTTTTTGATGTAATGAGATTCTTTTGTTGTTGTTCATAATATCCTTAGTTGGGTTTACCCTTAAGTGGGGGATGGTATGTTGAATAGTAGGTTGTGGTGAGTTTTGTTATCCTTATCTCTTTCCTCCTATTCCTATTCAAGCTTGACACCAAGAGTTCCTAGTAGTTTGTTGCATGTTTTGGAGTCGTATGTGAAAAAAATTGGGTTTCCATGGTCTCCTTATGTTATGCATGTTTTAATGAAGTTTATGTTCATATGAGAAAATGAGTTTTCATTATTATGTTCCCCATGTTGATATGCATCTATGATGAGTGCCTAAATGCTTCATGAGTTGACTTGTTGAACATACTTAAATGTGTTGTTGAAAGAGTTTCATAAGTGCCTTATAATGTGTTAATGAGCATGTTGTGATGTGGAGAAGGAAGTTCCTCCAATGAAATGAGAAATGTTAATGTTTTGTGCATAATGAGTTTGTAGAAGTAGTTCCTACCTTCTTGTTGTGTGTTGAGCTTATTGATGTAGAGTTGATGTTTCCTCCTATGATGTTGTGCATTTTATGGATGTGTCATGATGGTTTGGCTGCTAGTCTTGATTTGTTATCTCCTTAAGGTGTTTAAGTGTCATTCGATGACGGATGTTCCTAAGTGGGGGATAAAGTAACGACTTGGAAAATGATAGGTTAATCTAGAGCCTAAGCATGGGGTTGCCTTAGCTTGATGGGAGGTGTTGTAAGTTGAGGGAGCTACTGCCCCAAAGACCACGGGCACCACCACGAGCCGTGGTGCCCCAGATAGTCCATTAACTTGGGCGTGAGGCTCACTTAACCTCAAAGGAGGCAAGGCAACTTTGCCTAGTTGCTTCCCCATAGTTCCCGAGCATACCACGACTCGTGCTGTTGACCACGGATCGTGGGAGCTTCCGTGGACTTGCCTTGACCTTGGAGGGATTGGCAAGGAAGGGAGGCACACTCCCTCAAGGACCACGAGCACCACCACGACCCGGGGTGCCCCTCACGACCCGTACAAGTGAGCGTAGTCCCTGAAGGGGCTGCCTCATTTAGGGGATTTCGGTAATTTCTTATTTAAGTTGTATTGATGTGGGGTCGTTTTAAATAGATATATATCATGTATATATATAGTTTTAAGTCTTTAAACACCTATTTTACCTCATTAATCAAAGGACCTAAATCAAAACCCTAAAGTTCTTCTCTCTCAATATTTCTCCCTCTAACTCAAGGAAAAAGAAGAAGTGGGAGCTATGGTTTGTAGTCAAGGTTTTCTTCATCAAATTTCATGGGAAAATCATAGCAAAAGGTATGGTGATCCTTCATCTAGGGTTAGTTTTCACCCTAGAGTCAATTCTAAATAAGTTTTTCAAAGTTTTCAAGTTCATGAAATTTCAAGGGTTTTACTCAATCTCATGGGTTCTTCTATTAAACGATTTTAAAGGTTTACTAATGTCATATTAAGATTATATTGATGGTTAATGGATGATTTAAGATGATTTCACTCTTTGAACCCAAGATTTCTCTAAATTCCTAAATTTGGCTTATGAAGCGGGTTTTATGATTTTGAATGAATGTTGATAGAATTGTTCTTAGATTGAGTTGTATTATTGATTTCTATTATTATCTATGCCTATCTATGGTGAATTTTGGAGGATTCAGTAATGGTGATTACGTCTTGGGAGAAGAGTAAGTTGTGACCTAATTCTCATGTAGTAGAGTTACTCTTGAATTGTTGATCCACTTGAAAGGTGGAGGTGTTTACATTAGATTAGATATTGATCCACTGTACATTGTGATTATGGCCTTGAAGGCATTATATGTCGAATTGAAGTATTGACATGATGTTGTGGACATGATTGTATAATGTGAAGGACTTACATGTGATTTAATGATAGAATGAGGAACATGTATTCAATGTATTTTGTGTTAGTATTGAAAGGCTATTACTCTACTTGACACACATGAATGATAATGTTGGAAGGAGAAGAGTTTCTATAATGTGAATGTTGAATCTAGAATTGGTTGGCTCATGCACTCATTTCTTGTAGTACAAATGTGTCTTGACTAGATGGCTATGAATTGATAAGCTTTATGCAATCTTTTGATAAATGATCTAATGTAGTGAAGACTCTAGAATCGATAGGCTAGTAGCATTCCTTTCTTAATGAGTCAATGTACGATGAATCGATAGGCTAGTGGCATTCTTTTCGTGAGGACCCTAAAGCTATCCTTTAATGTACCATGGATCGATAGGCTTATAGCATTCATTCCTTGGTAATGATGTATCATGGTTCGATAGGCCTATGGCATTCCTCCCTAATACACTAATGTAATGTGAATGAAATAATCTATGGGCATGTAGGCTAAGAACCGAGTGAATATGGTTAGATGGAAACTTTCCCAATGTTAGGCTAGAGTTCCAATGAACATCTTCCTATCCCATAACTATGTGCCCACATAGGATATTATCCAGCGGATTTCATCCAAGCTAAGGATTCATCCGAGCTAATACTATCGTTCCACCTTAGGCAAGTGGAACACCTCTTTGCGGTGTTGGGCTATATGACACTGGATTCCATGTCTAGCTTGCATGGTTTATGTCGGTTAAACGCTTATTCCCATCATGTGAGATGTGCACTCTAGTTACTTGATAGGTTCTACAAAGTGTAGGTTGTAGTATGGGATGCTATCTATACATTGCACGAGCTGGATTTGAAGGTGCTATAGTGAGTTCTCTAAGTATTAAGGACTAAATGTGTGAAGGTCATCTAAATGCATAAAGGTATCATATATGAATTAAATAAAGATTGTTGAGTTATTGTATAAATGAAATGATGAATGAGTAGCTTATATTGATGAAATGAGTTACTTAGCATGTTGCGTTGAATTGTAAAGGTTCTTATTTATTGTAGCCGTAAGGAACACCTAGGTGTGTATTGAAGAGGTAGTATGGGCTGCCACTTCATGTCTTACTTAGGTTTATCTTTGGGTAACTTTGGATATAGGTCCTAAGATGATGAAATGATTTACTTGATGAATGTGCTTATGTCTTGTTGGTTGGTTGTAACTTATGATATGCCTCTTTGATAAATGTTCATGAAGTATTTCGAAAATGGAATAAAACATGACTTTCAACAAAATACCCCTTTTTAGCATGTTTTTCCATGGTCATCATAGTTGGTACATTTTTGTGTGCTAACCCATATTTCTACCTTTTTAACTACAAGTGTAGGTTCCGACAGGTGATTGCATTCTCTAGTGAAGCTTGTGATTAGAGTTTTCTCTCAAGACCTCTTTTGGTATGTCCTCATATGTCGAGGACAAAGACTTATTGTTTCTAGTTCTTTTTTATTTTGAGACTATTGTTAAGATTTCAATTGTAAAGGGTTGTGACCCTATCTTGTTAAAGTTTTGATTAAGATGGCCATGTGAGACTTAGTCTTCCGTTGTGTCCTTTAAAGGTTGTTTTTAATGATGTTTGAATATTTGGATTTAAATAAGTTTTAAATTATGTGCTATTTTCATTATTGAATGCAATTAATGACTATGAGGCTTGTATAAGACCCCTTCGGGGTCGAGTACGCCGTGTTACGACTAGGGGTGCTCTCGGATCGTGACATTTAAGCTCTCTCAATTCTGTCGGAGCTATGCAATAAGGACTAATGGAAATGAGACGAGTGCCCAGTTCCAAGTTAATGCAGAAATCTATATCCCTATCCAGAGGCATACTAAGCAAATCGGTAGAAAACACTTCCTTAAATTCAGACACTATAGGAATAGACTCAATAGAGGGAGACTCGGCAACAACATCATGAATATGAGCCAAATATGCCAAACACCCCTGCCCCACCAGTTTTCTAGCTCCAACGAAAGATGTGACCTTAGCTGGCTTAGGCTTGTACAACCCCTTCCACTCTAACTTTCCCCTACTGGGGATCTCTAGAGTTACTGACATAGCATTACAATTAAGCACATCATAATAGGGGGATAACCAAGTCATGCCTAAGATTATATCACAGTCAGTCATATCCAGAATAACCAAATCAGCCCAAGTCTGAAAATGCATATACAGGATAGGACAAGCATGATATACATGGGTGACTATCACAGACTCTCCAAATGGGGTAGAAATATGGATTGGATCATCAAGCACATCACAAACCGCATCAAATCCCAAGGCAAACTAAACTAAAACATATTAATAAGTAGAACGCGGATCAAACATTAGACATCCGGTCACATACAAGAATAGTACATGTGATCACTGATTTAGATGCCTAAACCTCGGTCTTGTTCGGAAAGGCATTAAATTGAGCCATGTCATCTTGACAGGCAACTTCCTGGCCTGGCTGCACTGCTCCTCTACCTGCATTACCATTTCCCCGGCCTCCACGACCTCATTGATTCCTTCCTCACCCACCTTATGGATGTCCTCTGCCATTACTACCGATGCGCGTAGGTACCACTTCTTTAGTCTGCTGCTGCACGGGATCAGACATGCGCAGATGAGGACAATATATCCTCATATGTCCAGGCTCTCCATAATTTAACAATTGCGGTCAAAAGACGGCCTGCTGCCAGAGGAAGATGTGTCTCCCTAACTATCTTGAATAGGATTTTGTTGTGGAGTTCCCGAGTAACCACCTGTAGAAGCGAGCATGGCTGACTAAATTGGCTGGACTACAAGTGCCGGCCTACCTGAACCTTTGGAGTAGAAACCATGAAAGGTACATGTTCTCTTGGGCTTCTTAGCCAAAGCCTTGTCCTGCCCATCACGTCGAACTCCTTCCACTTTCTTCACAAAGTCTGTCACCTTATTAAAAATTTTACCTGCAGAGGTCAAGTTCACTGACAATACTTGTAATTCGGGGTTCAATCCCTTGACGAACATCCAATTTAGTTCAAAATCCTCCCCCAACAATATACAATCAAGATTCCACATTTTGTGGATCGAAAAATAGATTCAGAGAGTAAAAACCTTACTTTTGGTGCTAAACGAGGTGTAAAAGCTATCAACAAAAAACCTGGGGTCGTTCATTAGCTCTCAAGGTCGAAAAGTGCAAAATAAAACATTTTTGGGGTTTATTTCTGACTTAAGTCGTGTTTGTCCCGCCACAGCGGTCCTCACCCCGCTACAACGGCCTCGCCCTGGCGGGAAAATATTGCCTTAGCGGCTTGCACGGAAATAGTGAGCAAATTTATGAGTTTCAAACCCCCATATCACAACACACCTTCATCCCATGACATTCAAAAAATACTTGTTCACGCTAAGATCAGTTTCGGGAGTTCTACTCACCCGAATTCAATTTCTTAAAGTCGTATGGGTTCCTTAACGTCTTAGCTATCTATTAATGTGATCAAAATCATAATTAGATCTCCCATTTGTTACTAGATTTCCATAGAACTCACTGACTCTGATTTCGTCCAAATCTGGACTAGGTTGGGAAATTTCAAGTTACTACGAAAAAATTTCTGGCACAAAATTTTCCTCGTTGCCTTTTCTATTACAATGGGAACAGGTCACTACAATAGTATACCAATTTACCCATCACTCATCCCTGAGTGACAAACTAGGAAAAATGGTCCAAAGTTAGAGTAAAGTAATACCTGAGTTGACGAACAACTTGGGATACTTGTCTTGCATGTCCTTCTTGATTTCCCAAGTAGCTTCCACAAAAGGACGATGCTTCCATTGTACCTTCACAGACTTAATCTCTTCGATCCTTGATATACCGTGAGTTTACGGTTTTTCTTATACATTTCACTTACAAGTTGTGTGTGTCTAGGGTCTTTTCATATTGGTTTTTATGTGTTTTTATCATGTTTTGCAGGAAAGACGTTCAGGCGCGGAAGCATAGAGACAGCTGAAAGAAATGTAGAAACAGGGCATTCACGGAGGTGATCTACAGACCGTAGGTCCATTCACGGTCCGTAGGTGATGACTGTAGATCAGCAGGCATGGTGTTGAGGACAAATCAGGGAAATCTGACCAAGTGTGGAACCACGGTGTCCATTGACGGTCCGTAGATTGATCTATGGACCGTACTGTTGATCCGTAGAGTGATA
Organism: Solanum raphanifolium; assembly: GCA_036250405.1. Classification (NCBI taxonomy): domain Eukaryota; kingdom Viridiplantae; phylum Streptophyta; class Magnoliopsida; order Solanales; family Solanaceae; genus Solanum; species Solanum raphanifolium. The sequence goes on from JAJOOE010014052.1 coordinate 27,097, forward strand.
CTGCGAGGGTTCAAGTACCTGATTTTGGAAGATTCTAAGTATGGAGCTACGGAGGAGATTGACGGACCGTAGATCGATCTACGGTCCGTATTGCTAGTCTGTCGTCTGCTTCAGAGAAGCTGATTTTTGGAAGTGAAATATTTTCTAAGTCCTGACTGACGGAAGGGACTTACGGACCATAGATCCATCGACGGTCCGTAAGTCGGTCTCGTGGATTGAAGACGCGTACCTGAACAAACTTTCCTTAGTTTGTTTTCCTTTTAATTTAGGATTTGTTTTCTATAAATAGGGCATGTAAACCTCGTTTTTGGGGGTTAGACATTATTATTCTAGTTTTACTTTGTGA
>JAJOOE010014053.1:0-17756 GCA_036250405.1 Solanum raphanifolium
AGCATTTGGCATGAAAGTAATAATCATAAAAGTAACAATCATTTTTCTTGCAAGTTTAGACACTAGACACATTCAAAGGAAGAAGTGTGAAAGTAACAATCGTTTAACCATTAACAAAAAGTGTGAAAGTAACAATCGTTTAACCATTAACAATAAGACTAGTAAATTTAGTATAGTCTTATTGGGTTATCGGTTTAACCATTAACAAAAATTATAAAACCGAAAACCGAACCAATAACCCAATAAAAAATTTTGCAAAACCGTTAGCCCAATAACCCAATATCAATAAACCAATAGTGTTTTTTTCGGTTCGGTTTATTGGTTAAATTGGTTTTTGCACACCCCTACTAATTAGTATGAACAAAGGGCAAAATTGTAAAGTTGATTAATCTATTAATGATTTCTTAATTACCGTGTAAAATAGAAAGTGTCCATCTAATATGGGACATAGGATAGGGATGGCAATGAAGTGGGGCGGGCGGATTTAAAGTTGTGCTGGGTGGGGAGCGATGTGGGGCCGATTGATGTGGGTTTTTAAAATATTAATGTGGGCGGAGCGGGTTGCGGGTCTATGCGATTTTATGCCGGTTCAAACTTAAATTAATTTTTCACATGTTATAAGAGTGATAGAGCATTATCTATTAAGATAGTTTCATTAAAGTTACTAAAATATTAAAGATAGTAAAAAAAATGGTTTTAATCAAAACTAATACAATTTCTTACATGATTTCCAATTAACCTCTAAAAATAATAATTAAGTCATTATCTATTAAATTAATATTAATACAACTTCAAAAAAAAATATTATTTTATTATTATATTTTTAGTGCCAAACTTAACTTAAAAAGCAAAATATTAAAAAATTTATGGGGGCCGAGTACATGCGGGGCGGATCTATGCGGGGTGAGGTGGAGCGGATTGAAAATGAAAAAAATGTTATGTAGGACGGGTTAAAATTTTGGAAAAATTACCTATCTAAACACCTTTATTTATCATAATTTCTATTATTCCTTACCATTTCAAAATATTATTGTCACGCTTCGAGCCTACACCCTGAGCGGGACTGGCACTCGAGAACCATTGCTGGCTCCAAGTGAACCCTTGGCCTGACTTACTACTCAGCGGAAGACTTTACCCAACATTAAAGATAACTCAAGAAATAAATCAAACTCAGAATATATAAAGGAAAAACATTCAACTAGCCATAATGGTAACTCAAGTCTTATAATCAAAGCAACTGAAATGAATAAGACTAATGAACTATTATTGTCTAACTATCTATGAAGCCTCTAATATTGAGAGGGATGTCAGGACAAGAACCCCGATCATCCTAATAACTGAAATAACAAAGCAATAAAAAGGGAACCTCTGAAAAGCAAAGAGGCTCACCAAATGACTCTGAAATGCTCAACTGGATCAACGAAGCGCTGGATGCTGATCCTGGCTACCTGTATTTGCATCATAAAAATATGCAGGCTAAATGACATCAGTACATTGAATATAAGAGCATGCGAGGGGAAAACTATACATGACATAAGCTTGAACTGAATTCTGAATGAAACACTTACCTCAACTTTACTCAACTCATTGGTACTCAACTGAATGCAAAAATAAAGAACAATAAAGGTGCAATTTATATATAAAGCATTTAAAACAGTAGATAACATCTCAAAGTATTCAAAATGCCATAATATTTCAGTTGTATATAAGAATACAAAAATAAACTATGTTTGGGAGTTTTTCTAACTGAATACCATCACTATGAGTTATGTGATGATACAACGTCTCTTCCACGCTACCAAAACTGTCCTATAACTTGCCGGGATATAGAACGCCTCAACTAAGTGGATCCACTAGTCTATGCTAAAAAACATTAAGGAATCATCTAAAAAGTATGACCCTTTCTACCCACGTTGGCTACATGGTTTATGGAGACTTGAGTTATTATGAACTCGTCCCCATATCGGTGCACAATACTACTCCCAAAATATAATCAACTCATATGTTTATAAACAAAACTCTTTTTGTGGTTTGAGATAATTACTCAAAAGCTCTCTTGGAAATCAGTGTTTCCTCTCTTGTTTAACTGTGAAAACATTTACTCTTTGGGAATACTTAGTTCCCATATAATCTTTTTGAAGAAAATGAACTTCATTCTTACTCTTACTCAACTCAATGCTCAAGTCTTAAAACAAGTTTAAAAGACTCTAAGAACTCTCTAGACTTAACTCTTAACTTTCTTTGACTTTGAATTTATGGATTCAAGGTTATGATTCATGTTTCTGGATGATTTCTAGATGTTTAGAAGTAATTTAGAGTAGTTAGAATCAATAGGAAGTGTTAGTACACTTTAGAATGACTCAAACGGGCTAAACGACGAAAAACGGGTAGGGCAGACAATCCGGGTGGCGCCCCAAATTTTAGAGACTCATTCCAGGTGCACTGCTGGCGCGTCTCCCCAGCCTCCCTGTCGCATCAGGGGCGCGCCGCGCCAGCTTCTCCAACGAATTTTTCAACTCATTTTCTGATCTTAATTCGATTAAATTTGATCCTTTTTCTCAATTTCTCTTTAGATTCAAATATCCAAAACATGTACACAGAAATCTAACTCAAACAACTCTAATAATCAACACTATAATCTCAAGAAACTCCTCAATCTCGTCCCAATTCAAGAACAAAAGTAAATTCAAGAGCACACATCAAGAACATTTAAACATTTAACTATTTAGGACGAATTCACGCTGAAATAAACATGTTTGGCGCGTGGGTGACGAACCCAACTCTATGTGAACTCACATACCTCGTAGGGATTAACTCTTGGCGAAATCCACAACCAAAATCACAAGAACTTGACGAATCTTGACCTTTTCTTCTCCTTTCTCCAAAAACCCTAGATTGATTTTGGTATGCGTAAACTGAACTAACTCAATTTAGATCCCAAATAAATTTCTAAAAACGAAATAAATCAATTGGATATGGAAAAGACCAAAATACCCATTTAAAATTCGATCAACTTTTCTTATCTAGACATGCCAACTTCGAATGGGCATATCTCCCTCATACGAGTTCGAAAATTAGCAAACTTAGTGGAATTGGAAAGAAGATTCCAAGACCTTTCATTTGATATCTTATTTGCCACCTAACTCTTCATGTACTGAAAGTTATGGTCGTTTGAAGTTCACCCAAAACTCATACTTAACATAACTTTGCAAAATTTCAGATTTTCATTCTTTCCAAAAATGGTTCTTTCTATTTCTAGCTCTTTCAAATGCTAATGTGTTACAATAACCAAAATTCCTTATTTTACTCCAAAAACCCCAACCTCCGGATACATAACTTCACACTCCCAAAACCCACGTTTCTCTTCCTTAATTCACTCCATCAATCTCTCCCTATTTTCACTCCCACAATCTTATCAGTTAATTTCATATTTACAATTTGAAATTCAAAATCGTTTTCTCTCTAGTCAAGTTAGTTTCAACATAGTATTAGGATTACCCAATTAGTTTCAGCTATTCAAGACATTGTACGTCGTGCCTTTGATTCTGACGATGAAGATTTTATTGAAATTAGATCTAAACAAAGAAACGATCTAATATTTATGAAGAATCTTCATTTTGACAAGCCAAAATCGAAGAAGGATGCATCCTCACCAAAGTTATAGATTTTTAATGTATCTTATTTATTTTGTTTCTTAAATTACCCTTTACTAGTGGTATGAAATTAATGATACATCAATGCTACAATAGATTATGTTTTATGCAAGGCATCATGTATATATTTATTACATTGATACATAAACCTAATATTGATGAATATTCGACTAGTGGATTTCATGTTCAATACTTATGTACTTGATACATAAGTAATGCCTAATGTATCATTTACAATATATCACGTTCTATAATGTATCTTCAATATTTTTTAATTTTAAAAGGATATAGATAGTAATAAATAAGTTATTTGTTGTGTATCAAGATTACCCAATGATAATCTTGGTACATAAACCATAATGTAGTATAACTGATACATATTAATGCCTAATGTGTATCACACGTATCTGATACGCATCAATGGTCATGATATATTTATACAAATTACTGCTAAATACACATTCTTTGGCAATGATACATTTAGACAAACTAACACTACATGTATTTGATAGTTAATATCTATCACACAATAATGTTTCGATATAAAACCAAACAATTTACAAGCAATCTTTACTTCTCTAATGTATTTGTAGGATAGATGTAGTATCTAATACTTAATATCTATCACACAGTAATGTTTCGATATAAAACCAAACACTTTACCGACAATTTTTACTTCTCTAATGTATAATCTGTAGGATTGCAGTATTTGGCAATTTACTAAATATTTTAGGAATAATAATGTATCATGAGTAATATATCCATCTCGAAAAATAAAAATAAATAAAAACTTTGGTTATGTTACATTCATACAAATTAACACTGCATGTATCTGATACGTAATAACTACCACACAATAATGTATCAATCTAAAACCAAACACCTTATGGGCAACCTTTACTACTTTAATGTATCAGTTAGAATTACAGTACTTAACAATTTACTAAATATTTTAAAAATAGCAATATATCATGAGTAATATATCAATCTCGAGATCATAAATCAGAAAATCAACTACATAACATCTCTCTAATCTTTTTGTGTGTTGTATCAATGCATAATAGATAGTTAGATACATTGTAAATTCATGTTCATGTTTCTTCACCTCCAAGTATACAAACTAACGAAGATATTCATGATGTATCTTCTCAAGAGTTTCGATAATTTTGAGATATTCATGATGTTCCTAATCTCATCTATCTCCAGCGTAGATGCAATGGCGATTTGAGATTCACAGATGAAATTGTTTGTCCAAAAACAATTCCATCACTTTTGTAACCTTCATAACTCACCTCGCTTACCCAATTTTCTCAACAAAATCGATATATTCATCTTGTATCAGCCACTTTAGTTGAGTAATTTGGAGTTTTCGCGATTTCGAATTGATGAAGAAGATGAAAAATTGAATTTTGAATTTTGTGAATCTGTTACAGATTGGAATGAATTGTTATCAATCAGTTTTGCGTGAATCGGGGGAATCAAAATCAATTTTACATTAATATTTCATATTAAGCGCAACAGACAAATTTTGTGATGTATCATAATTAATGTATCCGGATGGCTAATATTTTAAGAGATTTTTGGAAAAATAGACAAGTGTAGAAATAGAATGTAATTTAGGTCTTACACTATGAAATTTATGTAAATTATACTAATTTTTTTGCGGATTAAGCTCAATCCGCCCCACTCCACCCTGCACCACCCCTCCCCGCCCAACACCGCCCATTGCTATCCCTAATGTAGGGAGTAATTAATAAACCTTTGCGGTCAATTCAAAGTGCGACCAGAATGGTTTAAAAGGCCAATTCATACACCAAGTGCTTGCACACAGAGACCAGGATTTGGAATAGTACATGTCAAAAACATGGCTTTCAATTAGGCCATCTATGGCCCAAACGGAAAAGCCCTCATGTAGTAATGGAAGTAGAACTTTGGCGGCAAGTGATAAGACCAACTACCTCACACGGTCTCTTTCTACGCTTTAATGAGTCAATTTGAGGAGTTGTACACATAAATCATATACTCTCTTTTGTCTTAATTTCGTCTCAAAAACAATAACATATTTCTATATTTATTATTGATTTAATTTTAAAATACTCATTTTACTGTTAGTGATATGATTAATTGTCACATAAATATTTAATGACTTACTTTAGACCACAAGGTTTAAAAGACATTTTTTCCTGTTTTAAACTCCATATTTAGTCAAACTATATCATATCAATTGAGAACGAGAAAATAATAATATTATCTAAATACAGAAGAGCCTAAAAAAAACCCCAAAAGAAGAAGGAAACAATATTTCGTGGGTAAGTGGAAACACTATTTATACTCTAAGGTAGTGGCGGAGCCTCCTTATAGTTAGGGGTTCATCCAAACCCCCCTTCGATGGAAAATCATATTATTTATACATGGTTAAAATAATTTTTTAGGTATATATAGTAGATGTCAAACCCCTTCTACTACTTCGTGTGTCTATTTTTTCAGATTTTGAACCTCTTATTGAAAATTCTGGCTCCGTCATTGCTCTAAAGTTGGGTGGGCAAAAAATGTGTTACCAAAAACATATATATGAAAGAGAAAGAATAACAAGAATTGTGGAGGCCAAAAAATTTTGGTTCTATATTGGAAAAGGTGAGTCTTATAAATATGAAAGAATAAAAAGGATAAGCCAAAACCAAAAACATGGACATCAATCCAACCACCACCTAGAAATAGTTGTGGACAAGAAAATGATGTATTCTTGACATTATGAGCTTTAGCAATTAGCAGGTGCAACATTCAAAAGGTTCAACAGCTAAAACTTATGCAGATGTCTATACAATGTACACAAATAAAAGAAAATCATCCATAAATTCTGTATTCATAGTATTTTCCAGGATGGACCGTTGTCGAAGAAAGGGCTATTAGACGGGTGATTCTCCTCTTCCATGCAAATACGAAAAGCAAGTATATTGCTACCGCGCTATATAGAATGTAGCAAATTATAAATACAGTCATTCAAACACGAGAGAGTTCTTGAAAGTTTACTTGTATATGTTGTAGCTAGTTTATGTCAAACGATGTATAATCGTCTACACACCTAAAAAGTAAAAGAAAATGATAGAACCTACATTTTGTATCTATGAAATTGTAAAAAAAAAATGAACATAATCCTTCCAATTCCCACTATGTTTACAGTTTTCCGTCCTTTTAAGTCAGCATATCAGGCATCAGCACATTTTGTTGGTGCATATCCCAGCCTAGACCTTTTTGTATCATATAAGATACGAAAATTCTGTTGTTGGTAGTTACCAATTATTGACATGGCAGAGTTAGGAGTACCCAACATTGCTAAACAAACAATGTCTTCTGGATCAAGTTTGATGAAGTAGTTCTCGACCGGGAAATTCCATACAGCTCCATCACTAAAAGTTATCCCAAATGAAGGTAATTCAAGATTCTCCACTCCAGACACATTGTAACATGGTCTAAGAATGGGAAAATCTTGTATTAATGGATAGCCTTTCACTTTGTTAACAAATGCCTCTTTTATAATCTCATATGCTGGTTCGACGAAATAGCTCAAAGTGGTTCCTGAATCAATGATTGTGCCACCAACACCTTGTGGAGACAAATTCCATGTCTCCTCCGGTATCTTTAGCACTTCGTCTCCAACTATGATTGATTTGATCTGCACATAATAGAACGTTTCTGCAGGATTTTCTTTCCCACCAACTAATGAAGTGAAGTTCAAGTTCGGATGCTTCAAAAGCTCCTTGTCTTCGCCAAAAATTAATTTGCTGCTGACACTAGAGTTGCTATTCCTATTAACCAGACAATACGAAAAAGAATGGCCATACAAAGATTGAAGCTGAGACGAAAACGAAAGTGGTCCCTTACCAAGTCCTAGCAAACCTGCAGCACCATGAAACAAGCCTCTATTCCAATGACCACAACCAAACATCACATTTTCCACTTTCTTGATCTCAGAGTTCCCACTTGGGGTTGTGAGATTAACCGAGAAAGTCTCAAGCGCGAAATCACCAGTCGTATTCGAGCTATCTCCATACCAATAGTAATAAGGGCAAGTTTGATTCTCAGTCTTACAAGGCTGTGGAGGGTCAGGAGATGAAACAAGATGACACATTGGATCATGACAAGTTATATTTGTAAAAGAAGTAGAATCTTTAGGATCATAATAAGGACCATTTTGTTCGAAACAATCGTAACAAGGTACACATTGAATCCAATTAAGATCACTACCAGTATCAAGAATCAAAGAGAAGTGCTTAGGAGGTGTACCAACAAAAACATCCATGAAATATTCCCCTGATCCATGACTCACCCCTGACTCCAACGTCGCCATAAGTTTGCCTGAAAGCTCAAATTGTGAAGAAATGACAGTTTTTTCACCGTCTTTCGCCAATCTTGAAACAGAGTTTTGATTCTTTTTCTCAACAATCCTTGTATGCAATGTCTGAATTCTACCTAAATCCCTTGATGTGGACTCAAAAACAGAGTCTTTAACCTCTGTAGTTTTACCATCTGATCTATGCCTTAAATGAAACTTGACTGCTTCTTTTGGCTGCGCGAAATCGTCTTCATCTTGACTATCAATACTAGTTTGTTCTTCTCGGGTTAACATACTTGTCGATGTTACATGATTGCAACCTGAGTTAACGGACGAAGAAACAACATTGAAACTTGGATGTTGTGGGAATTCAATACCAGAAGCACTAGAATTCAGATTGATCCCAAATTCCCTAGAGGCCACAAAACCAAATGAGAATAAACTTAAGGAAACCAAAATGAAAATACTGAGCTTTGTCACCATTGGTATTACTAGTTTAGAAGAAAAAAAAATGAAAAATGACTACATAAAAGGATGATTCAGGTTCTTGATTTCAATATAAATTATCTGAATCAAGAAAGCCAAAACAAACAAAAAAAAATGAGAAAAAAATCTTGTGAGGTTGAGGAACAAAATGTTACTGTAAGAAGAGAAGTTGGATTTTGTCATGGAAAAAAGAGAGAGAGGGAGGTTTTAAATGGTTATTGATGTTTGAAGAGCGACTTTGAACGCTGGCTTTTCAGATGGACAATTTTCCTCTCACGCGGTTTCTTCCTAGCTCCAGTAATATTTATTTTATTTTATTTTTAAAAAAAACTTTATCTTAAACTACTCATAATATTTTTCTTTTTATTACAAAGAAAAGAATAACTCCACCTAGGAAAAAGAAAGAAAATTACTTCCTCGGTCCTAGAATAAGAACTTGTTTGATTGTTGTTGGAAGAACAAACACACTTATTTTGAAAAAAAATATTTGTTTTAAAAATTAACACATTTAGCAAATCAGCAAAATTTCTTTTAATGGAAACAAAAACAACTTTTCTATTGTTGAAGAAGCTAAAAATTCCTGCTTCTTAAAAAAACAAAAGTAGAAAATTATTTTTATAAGCTAATCACTCTAGATTTTTTGCTAGTGTAATTAAAATAACACCGTTATTTGTCATATTTGATTTGAAAATCTTCTCATATTCTTGATATTATAGAACTTTAATTTTGAAAAGAAAAAAAATAAGGATTGGCCCGCCCTAGCCCGCGGCCCTTCTAAAGTTGGGTTGGGTTGAACATTTTCAGGCCTTTCCAAATGAAGGGTCGGTCCGCCCTAGCCCATCATATTTCCTGGCCCGCGAGGCTTGGACCGGGTGGAGTTGGGCTGACCCTTTTTGACAACTCTAATTAGCATATCTCATAAGTTTGATTTAAGATTTTTTATATTTTATATTTTATTTTTATGTAACAAAACTTTTTATTTTATTTTACATTTATATAATATTATTTTATATTGATATTATTTTACTTATTGTTTTGTAGGATTAGAAAGAAAGAAAAAAGCTAATATTGATTGAAAATTATTGATTGAAAATTTGAATATGTACATTTTAATTTAATTAGAAATTTTATAATAGATATTTAAAATAGTTTCTCTCTATAAAATAATCCTGATATTCATTGATACTTGCCCTTTTCGTAATTTTGACTCTCAAAAGCATTTTTATAAAAAAGATTAGTCAAATATAATATGTTTATCAAAAACACTTTTCAAATGAATTATCCAAACACATATTATTTTTTTAAAGCATTTTTCTAAAAAACTAATTTAAAAAAAATATTTCTAGAAATAAGTATTTTTTTCACAGCAATGCCAAACAGACTCTAACTATCTATTTAGCAAAAGAGATTGTCCCAAAATAATTATGCTTTAGGAATTGATCAAAATAATAATTAGTAATTGTTTTCAAATATAACCTTAGGTTAGAGAATAGTTCTATTTAATATTTCCTTCATTTCAAAATAAGGAATTGTTAAAGTAATGCACACTCATTAACAAAAATAAGTTTAGAATATAAATTGAACACTATTTTCGACACTTTTGTCCTTTTAGTTATTCTAAAAAATATATCAATTTGTTCATGACTAAACTGAATAAATAAAATAGTAAATATGAACAATTAACTCTCTTTAAATTATCACCTACAAAATGTAATGGGGTAAAAATGAAAAAAAATTCAATAACTCTCTTAAACTTTGAACAATTTACTTATTTTGAACTAAAAAAAACTTATTCCCCAAATACAAATACACATGAATATGTTGGGTTTTAAAAGGTGTGAACGGAAAATGAAGAGTTGCGACTTTTATGTAGAGTTGTGACTTTTATGAAATGTTGCGACTTTTATGAAAAATTGTAACTTTTATGAAAAATTGTGACTTTTATGAAAAGTTGCGACTTTTATGAAAAATTGTTACTTTTATGAAAGGTTGTGACCTTTCCGAAGAATTGTGACTTTTCCAAAGGGTTGTGACCTTTCCGGTAAGGCACAATAAGAACATTTTCACACTACTCTTCATTGTCTATAAATAGATGGATTTCCTCTCATTTTAAAACAATCAATCTTTTGGACTTCTTCTACTACTACTAAATCTAATATTCTAAGTATACTTTGCTGCCATTGAGTGGTTCGCTGACACCGTAGTTTTAGATAGCGATACACTCGTGAGTAAGATCGTTCTATCCTGGGAGAATATATTCCATTAACCTCGGGTAGTTGAGGGGAGTATTTTCCTTAAGGGGACACTGTGCATTTAGTGGGCTCGATTTTCTTCTTTGAGAAAAATATTTTGTATATTGTTTCTAATCTGTTTCTGATTCTATTTTCTCTACTAGTTTTAATTTTCTAGTTTTGAAAATACTCTTTAAACTTTGTTGTTTCTTATCAAGTTCTTCAAAGTTTTTGTTTCAAGTATCTTAGGAATACAGGATGAACAACATAATACAAATTCCATTTGTGACGAAATACAATAGATACAATTATATTTTGATACTATTGTATTCGTTAATACACTTGATACGATTAATTTGAATCAACGAATATAATTGTTTACGATACAATTGTGTTCATTGATACAAATCAACTGTATTTGTGATATATTATATACATTTAATACAATTGTACCTCTCTCGACTCTCTCTCACATATCTCACTTGCCTCTCTCCTCCTTCTAACATATATATATGAATCGCAATTAAGTAAAGAGAAAAGACATAAAGTTACCACTAAAGTTGTCCCGTATTGACATAAAGACACCTTAACTTTGAAAGTGTCATATCACCCCACAGAACTATTTAATATCTTTGTAAATGGGCCATTTTGACTCATTTCCTCGTCTGGGTTGTTGCCACGCACATGAGGCGTGTGAGACAATGTTTTCACTGCCATTAACCAGCTATAAAATGCCACGTGTCATTTTAATTATTTATTATTAATTATTTAATTAATTTACGTCATCTTCTCCAAATTTAAAGAGAAAAGAGTCGTTGGTAGCCCTAAAATCGATTTCAACTTTCTTTCCAAAGCAAGCTCAACGTTGGTGCTCTCTCTTTGACGAATTCATTCTTTTTCACTATCTTCTTCACCCAAATTCAAAAACCCAATTACCTTTTCTTCATCTTCTTCAACTTAGAAGATCCATTTACTTCATCCATTTTTATCTTTTTTTTTCTTGTCACTTGCTTTTCTTTGTTTCTTTTTCTTCTTTTATCCTCTTTTTTTTATAAAAAAAAAACAAAAAAAAATGTGAACTCCATTATTCGATTGATTAGAGGGTACTATGAAACTCCATTTTTATTCTTATTTTTGGTCTGAATATAGAACTCCATTACATTGCTTTAGTAACTTGAGAGTTGAATTGATTTTTTTTTAGTGATGATTTAGTGGCGGAAATAGCGCTGTAACAGGAAGCATCATGGAGGCTACGTTGAAAATGACAATGGCTGCTACTTTTGGAGGATTTACAGCAAATTAAGAACAAAGGATTTGAGTAATGAAGGTTGAAGAAGAAAGAGGAAAAAAATGAAAATAAAGTTTATAAAAATAGAAAAAATGAAAATGAAACTAAAAATTAAAAGAATTTAATATGTGGCAAACAATAATTGGTGCGTGATTGCACTTCTTTTCTTGCAATTGAGGTTGGGTGAAAAGTGAGATATTTATAACACTCTTAAACTGTTCAATGGGAAAATAGGACACCCACAAAGTTAAGGTGTTTTTTTGAAAATTTGATACAACTTCAGTGGTGACTTTATGTCTTTTCTCTTTAGTAAATTATAGCTATATATCTCTAATTAAGTTTTATCTATATAGTCGTTTTTCAAAGTTTATTTACTATAGATATAACATACATACTTAGTATATAGTAACATACTTAGTATATAGTATATTCGGTAACCGTCCAATAATTCAATAAAGATAAAAGATGTACATATCTTAGTAAATTTACAAACTTTAACTAATATAGCCATCCTTATTTTCATGGTGTTCTTGTGTTTTTATCTCTCAAATGGAAATAGAAATTGAGTGCATATTTAATATCACGAGTCACAACTACTTACACCATCCATCAAAAGAATTTTGGTGTCACACTTGTCTGTTTTAAGTGAATTTCTTGTTTTTTGTTCTTTCGATTTTACACAACACGTTATAAATGGATATCTATATAGTTTCAAATTTGAGACTTTCTTCTCCAAAATGCCCACTTAGCACGCATTCTTTTACAACTTACAATAAATGTCGATTATTCTTCTATTTTGAATATTGTACTCCCTCCGATCGGTTTTTACTCGTACAATATAGACTTAACACATTTTTTAAGTAGTAACAAAATAGAATGATAATTTTATTAAATCGTTCTTTAAACTAAATAAATTTAATGCTTTTAAAACTGTATCAAAAAATGACATTAGTTAATAATAAGTATAAATTAAAATTTAAGTGATAATATCTCGTGATTTTATAAATCAAACTCGTAAAAATAGACATATATTTTTAGTACAACGAAAAAGTAGACGGATGAATAATTAAACTTTCAAGAAATGGATAATATTCTCTTAAAACATCTTATATCAAACAAAAAAAGTCGTAGTATTTCTACGTTTTCAATATTCTCTTAATATATAGTTTACCATTTTTGTCCAAATATGGTGTTTCTTGACTTCTCTTACGTGAATAACAACTAAAATGGTAAGAAGGAAGTAGTTCGAATACTAATCTTTTCACCAACTCTTTATGACATTTTAATTAGGTGAACTTAAATATTAAAATTCTATATACTCAAAACCTTTTTTTTTTTGACTTAGTAGTTGCAAAAAAAAAAAAAAAGAGAAGGGAGAATGGTAGGGGATTTTTTTTTTTTGACAATCCAAGGTGATTATCATAAGGTTGGACACAATTTTGAGAAAATATAAATAGTAGTCAACCAAAAAATAATGACTTTTCTGCTTTAATATTGAGGAACAAATTTATAAATTTACTTCTATGCTTTTAAGTAACACTAGAAGGACATGAATTTGAGTAAAAAATTAAAATACCTTCAACATTTTTATTATAATATTCTTTATAATTGTTGCTTGTTTACACTCCTATGGTCAGAGTAGGTAAAGTAGCATTTCGTATTTGACTTCAAAGTATTGGATTGATATTTAATTGAGGAATGAATTTTTTTTTTTATATATTTTTTTAAAATACATTTTTAAAAATAATTGGGGACATGCATGAGAAGGGGAATAGATGAGTAAGTTGTAAGGTGAGAATTAAATTTTGACCGGTGAAAGTTGTGAAAATCAACCAATTGAATTATTAAGATTTTTCTAAGAAATGAGTTAGTGTAATTTTAACAGCTTTAAATTTATATTTATTGATAGCGTGTAATTTTAATACAATCAATGTAGCTTGATGCTCTTTTCGTTTCAATTTATGTGATATAATGTGATTGTACATGAAAAATATGAGAAGATTTTGCAATGTTCGAAAAGGACCAAAACTATCCTCAAAATAAGTTAAGTTTATATAAAAAGAAGAGTACACCTTTATGGTTTTTTCGGTCAAATAAGTGAGACCCAACATGTGTAAAATACTTTATTTGTCAATAAAAAGATATGTCATTCGTTTTTAGACTAACTAAAAAAGAAAGTATATTATATAAATTGAGACAAGAGAGGTTAATATTTATTAGATCAATTAATAATTATAACAAAAATACACTAAAACTAGTTTATAAATAACCTAATTATATTAAAAATTTGAATACATTATAATTAAGTTTCTTTTATAATGTACACTTAACTACTTAATTAAGCAGGATTACTCCCTAGCCCCTACTTTGTATTTCATGTTTTGCATATTTTATGGACAATTAGTCCAACCAAAGAAACTTGGGGGAATTTTCCTTTATGCATAAAAAGTCAATTAAGTAAAAGCTAATTTATTTTGGTCTTTGATTCTTCCTCTTTCTATTTTATTTTATTTTATTATTTGGTCTTGACTATGTTGGTGCAAAAATGTGTTTCGACAATGTTTTCAACTGTACGTTTGGATTAGATTTTGTATCCTGCTTGAATTAATTTCTTAATTTTAAATAAAAATTAGTAGGATTAAATGATTTAGATTTTAAAAAATAAAATAAAATTGGAAGACTGAGCATGTTTGGCCAAGCATTTTTTCTTAGATGTGAGATGTTTGGCCAATAAAAAACAGTGTTTTCACGAGCTGAAACAATTTTTGAGTAGGGGTGCGTATCGGTTGGTTTAGTTCGGTTTTAAGTATTATCGGTTTGATTTATTGGTTTTGGGTTTTAAATATTCTAAATCGATAACCAAATCAATAAGATATTTATTATCGGATTTTGGTCTCTAACGGTTCGATTTTTGGTTCAACCAATAAGAAAATGCTTTCAAAACAAATATATAACTTGTCCAATAATTTAACGCGAAATAAAAAAAAAAAAAAGAGAAATCAAATTAGTCATTGAGTGCAAAAATTATGCTTAAATAGTAAAAGTATAGCAATTACTCATAATTCACAACCCTAGCCGTTGCCTAACCCTTGCCATCGTCGTTGCAAACCCTAGCCGCCGTCATTCTTATTTCTTTAGGTTTTGACGTTGTAAACCTAAAGGGTAAATGCATAGAACAGAGTTAAGTAGTGTTAATTGTGTAGGGTCCTTATAGTTATAGTCTAATATAATGATTATATTAATACTTTTTGTTTGACATTTGTGTATGACTAAAAATTAAAATAGTAAATTATTATATTTTTAATGGGTTATCGGTTAACCCATATTAAAAATCAATATTGAACCGATAATCCAATAATTTTTTTTAAAAATCATTAAATAACCATTAACCCTATAACTCAATAACAATAAATCAATAACACCTTTTTCGGTTCGATTTATCGATCGGTTCGATTTTTGCACACCCCTATTTTTGAGTGGATGGAAAAAAGCTAAAAAAAAATATGCTTCTTAAAAAATATTAACGGAAACAGAGAATTATTTTTTTAAGATAAAAATATCCCTATCACAAATATATATATGTACCAAGTATATCCTTTATTAATTTATTAATTTTCAATACGATTAAATCATTTATTAAATTTTTTTTGACATATTTAAAAAAATTTAAAATACATTGGGGCTTCTATGATATATGGAGAATTATGGATTGATAAATATAATTAAGGTATATAAACTTCGATGATACTTAAGATTTCACTAATATAATTGACTTTTTCGATACTATAAAACCATCGAGTTTGAAAACACAAGCAATAAAAATGTACAATATAAAATGTTTTTAAATCTTGTGGTCTTAAATTAAAAATATATAGAAGGTAAGGTAAAATAATATTCTGATCTTAAATTAAAAAAACATAGAATATACTAAAATATTCTTTAATGTTATGACATAATTATATGATTAAAATTATAAAATAATCTTTTCTAAGACGATGCAAAAACTTTAAAGTAGTACCATATATTGGGGTGATGATAAAGGAAAAATAGAAGTATGAAAAAGGGTTGTTTGTCTGCCATTAACATGTCTAGAATGTTCAAAATTCAGAACCCTAAGTGTTATTAGAGTAGGAGCAAGATACAATGTGTATAGAAATTAGACTAAAATTGGAAAATTGGTTGAGTTAGGAGCAGACAAACATATTGTCCTTGCCGCCACTTATAATATTCTCCATTTTTCAAGTTATAAATTATTCCTACTATACAAATTTAATATTACTACTAAAAACATTGGTCCTAGTAGTGGACTTGGACCACATGAAACCACCCCACCCCCAACATAACTACCTTTTTGGCCTTGTCTAGCCAACTTATACCTTTGACCCTCCAATATATTAAGATTGTTTCCTTGCCTATTAATTGTCTTCACTTGTTATGATAAATCATAGTTGATTGATAAGTGAGGCTTATTCCGATGGTTGAATATTGTTAATCAGAGAGTTTGATTATGTTTTATGATATGTGAGAATTTTATTAATTTTTTTAGAGGTATTATAATAAATTTGATTATTGATAACGAATAATTTTTACTTAAAATTCATATTTTATTAGAATTAACTTTCTTGACGAAAAACAATTCATTAATCTATTTTCTCTAGAACATAAATATCATTAAATGTATACCGAGACAATTTAGTATTTTATCATTAAATAGAGTTGTATTTTTTGTCTCCAAATGCATAGTCAATTTTAAAATTTTGTAGGTAATAATATATTTTCATTATTAAAGAGATTATTAAGGCCAATAAAACTGATGCGACAATAAATATTTAGTTTAATCAATGACGTTGTCATTTGTCTCTAATATAAAATGTATTTAGTAGTTGAAGAAACATTATTTCGTCGCTTAAAACTATTATTTAAATACAAATTCTTGTTTTGTTCCTAAATGTATACATAGTGACATCTTTACTTTTTTACAATTTTATAGTAAAAAACGATCATATCATCACTAAAAATATTTTTATTTGACAAAACAAAATTGTCATTATAAAGTGTCATAATTAGCAACAATCACAATTGTCATAAAATACAAAAAAATATTTATAAGTAATAAGTAGGCAATTTTGGAACAAAGATTAATGTTGTCACTAAATCTTATACTTTTATGACAAAAATCTGATCGCATATTAAACTTTTGAGGATAAAATGTTGTCACTAATCACATGCATCTGACATTTAAATTTGCAGCAACACTATTTACCATTTGTATTTAACTAGCTAATTTTCATTAATTTGAAAATTTATAAAAAAAATTATAATTACTAAATAATACATAAATGTCTTATACTTCATAGCATGTAGTGGTTTATTTTATAATGAACATTATTCAAATGAATAATAACACATGAGTAGTGTCTTCTAAACAATTCTCCTCATGGCAGATGAAAAGTATGAATAAAAAATTCCGCAACTGAATCATGCTATTAGGTTTGAAGGCGTTTTAACAAAATCAAGAACAACAAAATGACTTAAATTATTTTTGGTGGAAAATTTTAATGAATGAAGCTTTACTATATTTTGTCACCAAAAGCATATTGCTTATGCATTTAAATACAGAATATAAATTTTTGATATAAAAAGTGAATAATTAGTGACAATTTTGTATCGTATCTAATAATTTTATAGTTAAATATCACATTTATAATAATAATAATAATAATAAAATAATAATAATAATAATAATAATAATAATAATAAAATAA
>JAJOOE010014054.1:0-22964 GCA_036250405.1 Solanum raphanifolium
ATCCAATATTGTAAATATTCGTAATTCATTTTAATCTGAATTTATTTCTAAATCGTACCATTCTATTCTTTCATTATCTAAATATAGATCTTGTAAATCTATTTCATACCATTCTTGATTTAATATATTTTCTGATTCGTAGTCATTAAATATTTTTTCCCATATTATTCTTCTTAATTCAATTATGTCTATACCGTTAAGTATATATAAGATTAAAGTTTCATCATTTCGTCATGCATATATGTAGTCATGTTCGTTGTCTATGCAGTTTTTATTTTCAAATTATTCCTTCCTATCAGATTCATAATTGATTAAATTCATATTAGATCATTATGAACTAGATTATCTTTATCATGTTTTCCTGTCACTACTAGCATCGTACTTTAGCGGATACTTCCTTCTTATCAGCGCCTCACTGAGTGTTAGGATATGGGACTTGGGCTCACCCTCTCGGGCTGAACCTCATGTCGACCCACTCATTAGGCCATCAGTCTAGTTGTTTTGGTTTCGCGACCTCCCTCTCAGGCAAGCCCAAAATACATGGGTGGTTTTGTATTTGCAACTACAAACCCATAAAATTAAACCACAACCACTAGGTGAAATCACCATTTAAAATACATGTACCCTATCAACAAGCAAGACCCAAGAACAATATCAACACATATTTGCTAAATCACACCCCAAGAATGGGGTTTTTAGCCACACATCAAGAAATAACAAAATACACCTAAAATGATACTAAAATCAAATGGGTATAAGAAATTAAACCTTGATTTAAGCAAAGGAAGAAAAATGGAGAAGACCCACTTCCAACTTAGGGAAGATGAAATCCTTCTCTCTTCAGGTCTCCCACAAAACACTCTCCAGACTTGACAGAAAACTATCTAAAAATTTACTATTCTATTCTGAAAAAAATAATAATGGTCGGAACTCTCTAAAATTAATAACAAGTTTAGTATTTATAGACTTCAGAAAATAGCGCTGGCGGATCTTTTGGCGAAGTTAGTCGATGCCGCCGAATGACTCGGCGACTCACCTTTCTTCTGTTTCATCACCGTTTCATGCTTGCCTTTAGCATCTTCACATGCTGTACCATTGGGCGGTATAGTACTTCTTCTCGGAACTATTCGACAAAGCGCGAACTGCACCTTTCTTCGCCTTTTTGATCCTCTTCCTTTAGGCCTTCGCATACTAGAACAAAGGGCGGAGTCTGTCCTTTTGGCAAATCGCCAAAGGTTCTTGGTGATGTTCATACTTCAGCTTCTTCGTTCTTTTCAGCCTTTTTCTTCCTTTTTGCGCCTAAGTGTCCATGCTTTCACTAAAACTTAAAAATACCTGAAACTTAAGAGTTTTCATTAGATATTGAGACAAAATAAGCATTCGAGGACAATATTTCTGTCTAAATAAAGCCCTAAATGAGTCCAATTTGTGGACTCATTAACACTCCCTACTTAAACCTTTGCTTGTCCTCAAGCAAACTACAGTTCTGCTGTTCAAAAAGGGTGTCTCAAACAGTGCTACACAAGACTCAATCATGAGTGCACATAACAAGACTCAATTTACTTATGCAAGGATTAATTATGTACTCAAAGATTCAAGTTGTGACACACCATTACCAAAGATTCTCATGCTCGCAATACTCGCTACTTGTGCAACTTCAAGCTCAACAAAAAGTATCTAAATGTCCTCACATGAAGAATGATCCATATTCACACACAGAGGTTAATCAATTCAAGATCAGGAATCTAATGCAACGCTCACACTCAAAATGATGAACACAATGCATGTTTTCACCCATAGGTTTGCCCTTATTTTCCAATCGACTTTCGATTCAGTTTACTCAAGATCCAAAAGGTCTTTCTAAGGCTTGTAATGGGGATGAGTGCAAAGGTTTGGTCATTTAGGTTCAGTGGCTCCTTTTTCATGGAATGTGGTATTCTCAAGGCATTCCCTCCTTTTCCTTTATCGGTTCTTTTTCTAGTGCTTCTAAGTCACCTTTTTATTCACCCTCATGGATTGCTTGGAAACCCAATTTGTTTCGTACTTTTTATTTATTTTTGAATTGAAGGGGTTTCCACTTATGCAATACCATGGGTTAGGGGGGAGTTTTTGCACTTCTTGACTTCTCCTTTTCCTTTTCACCACACCCCAACTTAGGCTTTTGGCCTAAGTTGGCTATTCGCTAAACCACAACTCAAGAGGATTGTAGGTAGTGGTTAAAGTAAGGTCTAGGGTTTAACAAGGTTCTTCCAAAGAAAGGTAAGGCTCAAAGGGTGTTCAAAAGAGTTTCACACGCTCACGGGTAGGCCACAAAAGAGGTATATGTCAAATTTGGCTCACACTCTTTAAAATTGCCTAAGATCATATCAAAAGGACACCTTTCTAAATCAATCATACTAATAGGGCAAATTCTAGGTTTATTCATGCAAGTTTCAAAGCAAGCTAATCACACAAGGCATCGACACTTAACACAAACAAGACTGCACACTTTCGCTAGTGTGCAACGGTCATTATAAGAAAATCAATTCGATAAATGGCTAATCACAATGAGATACAACGATTTCATATATTGTCTATGCAACTTCATTTGGCCTCATCGTAGCCGTACATTCATGTTCGTTCAATTGAGTGCACTATTCAAGTCATCGGTATTGATCAAAACCGAGACTCAAATTTTGTGCAAGAACAGCCACAATGAACTCACAAAGGGTGAAAAACTGTGCGAAAAATTCAAAAAATTTCGGAAGGGTCAAAATCATTTGCAATTTAAAAACAAAAGAAAGCCATGAGTTCAAACATCCACGAAAAGCAGTGTAAACACAGTTTTAAATAGAACATCCCAAATATATACAAAACACGAATCACAAATAGCACACAAAAGGTGAGCCTCATCCCACCACCAATAAAAGCGTTTGTCCTCAAATGCAAATAATATATATTCCAAAAGGCAAAGTAAAGAAAGATAAGACATAGAAAGAGGTAAAGAGGGATCCTATCTACGCAGTCTCTCTATCTGTCGGGGCATTCGATGCATTTCCCTGAAGTAAAACCATGGTCCCCGGAGTATTGTTGGTTTAGTCCTCGTTGTTTGCCTT
Source organism: Solanum raphanifolium (assembly GCA_036250405.1). Taxonomy (NCBI): domain Eukaryota; kingdom Viridiplantae; phylum Streptophyta; class Magnoliopsida; order Solanales; family Solanaceae; genus Solanum; species Solanum raphanifolium. The sequence continues at coordinate 3,096 of JAJOOE010014054.1, forward strand.
TGCCGTGGCCTCTGCAACAAGATTGGCTGCAATCATCTGATCTATCTCCTGAGCTACTCCGAAGGCCCATATTGCATGAACAAAACTTCGAGCCCATAAAGGCACATTAGGGTCGATGGGAATCCGTCTCTTTCCTCTAGCTTCATTGGTATATTTCTTTTGTCTAGCTAGTTCTGCTGTCTTTTCATCTTTCTTGAACTCTCGTGCTCTTATGTGCCTGAGTGGATCATTTCTCCCTGCGACTTTTGATCTAGCCATTACTGCAAAGTCTTCGAGGATAAGATAGATAGTACTTCAAACAGGATAGAAAGGGTGTTTCTGGGTGTGGAATCGCTTAGCCAAGCTAGTTGGCGAAGTACTTATCATGTTAGGCCAATAGTTGAAAGTGATGTACAACTGATACAAGGGGGCATACAAAGGGCAAGCAAGGGATCTTTCGGCAAATCGCCCAATACATTTTGCGAATTAAACTGACCGCCGAAAGTCACAGATTGATCAATACATAAAGTATTGGGTTAAAAGTGGAATGGAGATGTTTGGTGAACCGTCGAGCAGTTCGGCAGATTTTGTTCATCTCGCCGATCAGCTCAACGTGTCTAGTTTCAACCCATCCTTTCAAATTTCACCCCGCAACCCCAGATAGTGCAACTTACGCTTATATAACTCGATTTCAACAAACACCCAAAGAAACTTCTATTCTCACCGCTTAACAGTTCACTTCAAAGCAAAGTTAAGTGGTAGTCCCTCAAATCATGCAGAAAATATCAAGTCTTAATTGATAATAAATACAATCCTAGTGACTAAGAGACTCAACAGAGATTTTATACTGTCAGTGATTATGCAAATGAGTAAAAAGTCTGATCAAATAACTGAGGAGTTTGATTACCAACCTTTGATGCCGAATTAGATAGTACTGGCTTGCTAGGCAGTAATGTGATCCTAATTCGACCGTAAAATACTCTAAAAGTGCGAGAAATATAATTACTAAAGTGTGAGTGTAAGTTTGTGAAAAGGGACAAAGTGAAAGAAAGTGAATGAAATATAACTTTTAAACCTATGGCTTGTGACCGTCCAGTTTCTGCTTATTCGGCGATATTAGTCGATCTCGCTCAATCACTCGGCGAAACACGGAATATACAATGTCCTCGCTGAATATAACAAACTTTTAGTTCAGGTGAGCAATGAATTGGCGGTCTTTATCGAGATCGCAAATTGGATTGGCGATGCGCTGAAAAAATTTATACTCCACCGAGTTTTATAGACTGAACCTTTAAGCTGTATTGCGTCAAATGGTGGGAATGATTTGGTGCGCCGAACTCATCGGTGATCCACCAAACTGAACTGTTGCTCGCCTCCATATATCTTTTCAAGCACTTTCCTTACTCAATTTGTACAAACAACACACTATTATTTTATCAAGATAACAAAAAAAATGAGTAAATGGTTTTGGGTTGCCTCCCAAACAGTGCCTTAGGTAACGTCGCGGCACGACACAAGTTAACCTTTAGACCTCACTCTTTGGGTTAGCCATCGTGTCACTAGGAAAACCCCCTTGTTGTCTCAGATTGAGATGAGACGAGATATGACCCATTTGGGTCTCTAACTATTTGATTGAAACTGAATGAAAGGTAACAGTCTGGCTGATGGTAGACACGTCTTCTTTCATACCTTTTAGCATTTTGTGTGACCCTTCATCTTTGTTTAGGATACGCGAGAGCATATCGTTAGACCTACCACCTTCCGAATCCTTGGGTTTCTGACGCTCGTGGGGAGACACGTATCTATCCTTCTTCCCATCCTTCCAATTTGGATTACAGTCCCTCTATTCACGATCTCTATCCATCCATTCTTCGTCTCTAACCCATCCTTGATTACATCCCTGCCTTGGGTTGTTTGAACGGTAGCCCCCGCCTTGGTTAGCTAGGAAATTCACTTCCTCATCATACATGGCTTCAAACTTCATCTCCTAAGGATTCGCACCCCCGATGCCCACCACATTGATACCACAGGCACCAGCCCCATGACATTTTTAGATAAAATGTCAAGCTGTGTCATGATCTTGGCCATGTTTTGGTGTCTCTCATTATCTTTCTCAACCTGCTCCTTGGATAGCTGGAATGTGACCGGTGTAACCTGGTCTTCACGAGTGTACCACGCCCTATTGATGGTTGTCATCCCATCGAGAAGTGGAGCTGCTACTGCGTATGGTTGCTGCATTAAGCCTCTGGGCGAGAGTTGGTCAGCTACACCTTTGTTCACCCAGTCTAGACTTCGGTAAAAGTATTGAAGGAGCGCATTATCAAGTAGACCATGGGTCGGGCATTGTAGCACCAATTTCTTAAACCGGAGCCAAGTTTTGTGAAGAGGCTCTCCATTCAGACACTTGAAGCTTTGAATGTTATCCCGAATAGTCATCATCTTTGAGAGAGGGAAAATTGCACATTAAATGCGATGACCAGCTCCTGCCATGAAGTAATTGAATTTCGTGGTAATTTAGCTAGCCACTTGCAAGCTTCCCCTATCAATGAGAAAGCGAATAGTCTTAATCGAACTGATTTCTGAGAGATATTCTTGAATGAGAATGGTCCACACACATCTACGAAGTTTCGAAGATGCTCATGTGGGTCCTTATGAGCCAATCCACTAAAAAGTCCTTTTAGTTGCAAAAGTTGTAACATGGTGCTTGTTATTTGGAACACCGCATTTCCCTCTGCTGGAGGTAGGCGGATAGCTCCGACACCTCCTATGAGATGTGGATCATTGATGTTGGGTTCTTGGACATCGTTGCGGTTACCAATGTCGTCCTGATGGACCACTTGGCTCCCGTTACTACCGTTAACACTCATACTTTCTGAAATGTTTACACAAAGAACAGAACAAAATTAAAAATTAAATTAGTAAACTACAACTAAGAAGAACAAAAATTCTACTAATGCAAAAATTCTCAAATAACACCACTCCCTGCTAGCGGCGCCATTTTTGATTCTTATCGTGACCAACGACACTAACCTACGATATGAGTGTCTACGTCGTCGATAGTATAGTAACCCAACTAAAGGTTGGGTTCCGGTCCCAAGGGAGTGATTTTGAGAATTGATAGAAAAATAAAATTAAGCTCTAACTAGTCGTAGCTAATGACATTAACGAACAAAAACATGGTAAATTAAAGGGGGCGACACAAAAGTGTCAAATATCGATTGGGGGTTTTGTCACAAGTAGTAAAAATAGAAAAAATTAACAAGAAAATCAAGTATGGGGAAATGTTCTTGGGGTGTGACCGCAATACAAGTTGAGATAAATCGTTGGGTACATGCTTTCAATAGGAAATTTGCAAGATAAAAGTTACTAGGCTAAGCTTTAGATGGAAATAAGTTCCCTCTCTGGCAACTTACCCCGTTTCAAATGGGTTCCTCTCGAACACCCATTTGTCGTATGAAGACCAGCCTACGCGTTACCCCACTAACTCTCTCTAGCTGAGTGTTAGGATATGGGACTACGGTTCACCCTCTTGGGCTGAACCTCATGTCGACCCACTTCTTAGGCTATCAGTCTAGTGGTCTTGGATTCGCGACCTCCCTCTCGGGAAAGCCCAAAACACATGGGTGGTTTTGTATTTGCAACTACAAACCCATTAAATTAAACCAGAACCACTAGGTTAAATCACCATTAAAATACATGTACCCTACCAGCAAGCAAGACCCAACAACAGTAGCAACACATATTTGCTAAATCACATCCCAAGAATAAGGGTTTTTAGACACACATCAAGAAATAACAAAATACACCTAAAATAATACTAAAATCAAATGGGTATAAGAAATTAAACCTTGATTTAAGGAAAGGAAGAAGAATGGAAAAGACCCATTTCCAACTTGGGGAAGATGAAATCCTTCTTTCTTCAAGTCTCCCACAAAACCCTCTCCAAACTTGACAGAAAAATATCTAAAAACGTACTATTCTATTCTAAAAATAATAATAATGGTTCGGAACTCTCTAAAATTAATAACAAGTTTAGTATTTATAGACTTTAGAAAATAGCGCTGGCAGATCTTTCGGCGATGTTAGTCGATGCCGCCGAATGACTCGACGACTCACCCTTCTTCTGTTTCATAGCCGATTCATGCTTGCCTTTAGCATCATCACATTCTGGACCATTGGGCGGTATAGTACTGCTTCGCAGAACTATTCGGCGAAGCGCTGACTGCTCCTTTCATCGCCTTTTTTATCTTCTTCCTTCAGGGCTTCGCATACTGAAACAAAGGGCGGAGTCTATCCTTTCGGTGAATCGCCAAAGGTTCTTGGCGATGCTCATGCTTCACCTTCTTCGTTATTTTCATCCTTTTTGTTCCTTTGTGCGCCCAAGTGTCAATGCTTCCACTAAAACTTCAAATACCTGAAACTTAAGAGTTTTCATCAGATATTGAGACAAAATAAGCATTCGAGGACACTATTTCTATCAAAATAAAGCCCTAAATGAGTCCAATTTGTGGACTCATCAGAAACCCCCATAGCATCAACACCTTAACCACTTCATCTATAAACACTTGCGTGTCTTCATCTACTTTGGAGACACAGAACATAGGGGGATTCATTCTTGTGAAATCCCTTTTCCTAGAAGCGGTTGTACTTGCATTAGGGTTCACTTGAACTCTAACATCCCTAGTGACTTGAGCCGTTAAAGCATGAGTCAATGTTTGGAGAGCCGTCCTTATGTCCACATTAGTCATAGCTCCCTCATCATTAGGAGCTTGGGGAACTTGAGGATCTTGGGGAGGAACTCCTTTATTAGCAATCTCCTCTTTCACTCTTCTTGTGGCCACCCTTCTTGTAGTTATACTCCTATATGCATAAAAAAAAGGGTTAGGAAAAGGACTTCATTGAGTTAAAACTCTAAGGCACGACTAAAGAGTAATCAAAGAAGTGAAAGTTCCTAAACATCTTATAGCCTCTCATTCATAAATGTGGCGCGTTTCACACTCATGAACAAGACTCTACTAGACGTAGTGCATGAGACATCATCCTAGAATCATTCTAAACCTTGTGCTCTGATTACCAAGTTTGTCACGACCTAGTGGTACCTGCTAGACGTAACACGGCGTACTTGACCCTGAAGGAGTCGCATACAAGCCCTTATAGAATGTACTTGACCCCAATGGGGTCGCATACAAGCCCATACACATTAAGTCATAGAAATGATGCGAAAAATTTAAAACTTTTACAATCAAAGTCAACTTCTTTTTCATAGACGAAAATAAGAATCTAGACTTGTCGCAATCACCATCTAGTACAATAGAGATTACAAATAGGATCAAAGGCCTTTACATCAATAAAGTCTCAAATATAGAAAGTACAATAAAAGCTACAAATGAATAATTTCTTGTCCTCGAATTTGAGGACTTACCAAGCTTAGGGAATAGTCAACCCAAGCTTCACTTGAAGGAAATAGTATGTCTTAACGACCGGCACCTACACTCATAGAATGTAGAAAATATGGGTTAGCACAAATGAGGTACTAAGTATGGAAGCCATGCTTAAAAATCCTTAAAACATTAATAAAAGGGACATTTAGTTGATATCATGCATTTATCGAGTTTGAAAACCATTATGCACATATATGAAGAAACATAAATCAAACCAACTTACAAGCAACCCAAAGCCATACTAGTGCAATGCAAAGGTAAGATCCCATAACCCTAACAATGCTAAGTATCACATTTAGGTCACCAACATCATACATATCTTACCTTACCTCATCCATAGCCAACGTATATAAGTAAGGAGTTAAATCATATTAATAACTTGGAACAAGTAAAGTCATCCTTAACATCCATACATACTTTACATACATAATTCATAATTCTTCATAACATTAGAGAGCCTCACCATAACCCCTCTTAAGGCCTACTAGTGCAATGCATAAGTGAAGTCCCATACCCCCACTCATACTAGGTAGTACCTCTTAAGAAGTCATAGTTAAAGTCCATATTCTTATCTTAGTTCATAATCATATCATGTAGGGAAATATGCATTAACCGACTTAGACCATGTGAGCTACATGGAGTGTTCTAACCTCACACCGAAAAGAGGTGTCCTACTTTCCTAAGGTAGAACTATCATATGTAGCTTCTTAGGTGGATCCACTAGCTAAATACCTATGTGGGCACATAGTTACAGGATAAGGAGATTGCTACTAGAAATTCGGACTTCTAGCATAAAAGGTCTCCATCTCATGAGATAATATACATTGGGAAGCCGGATTTGCTAAACGTAAAAGCCTCCATCTCATTGTTTATATCCACTCGGTGTTAAGCATAATTCCCTTTAATAGTCATATTAAGTACTTACTTAAGTTCATGTTCATAAGAGAATGCACTAGGCACTCAACCAACATATTAACATCAGAGTTCATAGATTCATTAGGTGAATATCCTTATAGTATTAGAATAATCAACATGTGAGTAAACCTTTCATATCTTATTCATAGTGTGTTCATGAGCATGGCCTTTCAGTCAACCCAACAAGCTTATCATAAACATACTTACATACTTCATGCATAGTCAAGTGTAAGGGTATAGGAAAGAAGGATCTTGCATAAACCCCACAATTCCACAATAGTCATAGGATCATTACTATCTAATTGAATCACAAGTCCATATATAATATTTATTAACATACACAAGACCTAGTTATTGCCCTTCAAGGGTAGGAATCAAGATCAACCCTAAATTCTAGAATTACAACACTAGGTAGGGGAATTTCATGATTCAACAGCTTAATAAACTTAAACATAATCAATCATCAAGCTTCCATGATCAATCAAGTCACACCTTAGTTCATAATTTAGGAAAAAGGGGAAATCATGGGCCCAAGGGAGATTTTCATCAAAATTCATCAATACTCCAACATTCCAATCATAAATCATCATAAACAATCATAATAAACCATAATTAATCAATTGAAAACGTTTTGGAGAAAGAACCATGTCGTAGATTGAAATCCCTAGGTTTGTGGGATTTTGAATCTTGAAAACATAATTTGAAGGGGATCTTTGGGTGATAGCTTACCAAAGATGAAAAACTCCAAGAAATTTGGGGAAGAACCTTCGGAATCCACAAACCCTAGCTTCAATGGCTCATTTCTTCTTCCTTTAGTTTAGAGAAAGAAATATTTAGAGAAGATGGTTTTTCTTGGGTTTTCTCTTTAAGTCTCTAGAAGTAACTAAATTGGAGGAATTTTGACTTTAAAAGGTATATATACTTGTTAGGAAAAGAGTGGGAAAGTGTAGGTTCAAATTTTGGAGGGATTACTTAAAGTCCCAAGCTTAGGTTATAAAATTTGACTAAGGCATGCTGGAGCTCTCCCTTTAGCACTCCTAGGCTTGCCAAGGGCACTAGGAGACACGCCTAATGGACCCTTTGCTCGCCTAAAATTACTGAATGCTCCATTAAGGATACATTCACTTGGGCGATAGGGCAATCCCTTCGGTGATTCGCCAAGTGGGTTTGTGAGCCCACTAGCTGAGGAGAGCCCATTTGGCTAATTGCCAAGGCACGCGGGCGATGCTACTGCCCATCGTCGAATGGACCCAAGGCATAGATTTTGTTCCTTCAGTTTTCTTAGGTAGTTTAGGTCCTTACCTTCATCCTAGATGTTTACCTCATTCATTTTAGCTCTAGTTTAGTCTAAACATCTTCGGAAAGTTACACTAATCCTTATGTTTTAGGCTCTAGGTTAACCTACCATTTTCTGGGGTGTTACAGATAGGGTGAGGTCTATCTTAGAAAAATAATTGGCACCCTGAAGTTGATCGAAGAGATCATCAATTCTTGGAAGAGGATACTTATTGTTGATAGTGACCTTGTTCAATTGATGATAATATAAGCACATTCTAAGAGAACCATCTTTCTTCCTCACAAATAAGACCGGAGCACGCCAAGGTGAGACATTGGGTTGAATGAAACCTTTCTCTAGAAGGTCATTCAACTGCTCTTTTATCACTTTCGACTCAGCTGGAACCATTCTATATGGCAGAATAGAGATAGGATGAGAATCCTGAAGAATATTATACCGAAGTGTATTTCTCTCTCATGAGGGACTCCGGGAAGATCATCTCGAAAGATCTCTAGAAACTCACTCACAATAGGATTGGACTAAATAGGTAGTGTCTGAACACTAGTCATTAACTTAGACTTAGTGATATCTGCACTCCTTGGAAACTAACTTTCTCGCCTTAAGGTACGAAATAAAACGACCCTTAGGTATTGTTGAACTACTCCTCCACTCTATAACTTGCTCTTTAGGAAACTGGAACTTAACTACTCAAAATCTACAAACAACTAATGCATAACAGGCATGAAGCGAGTCCATACCTAGAGTAACATCAAAATCTACCATGTCTAACTCGACTAAGTCAACCATGGTGTCCTTGTGATTAACAGAAATGACACAATCATGATAAACTCTGTCAGCTAGAATAGACTCACCAACATGTGTAGAAACACTGAAGGGCTCAAGAAGTTTTTTGGAATAATATCAAACCTCATAGCTATATATGGAGTCAAAAAAGATAGACTCACAAAAGAAAATACTTTGATCATACTAGTGAAAACATCTGGCGAATTCTCTTACTCTTGGCGACTGGTGATAACATACAGATAGTTTCCTCCTCCGACTGTCCCTGAAGTAGCTCCTTTTGGTGTAGCCCTATCTGGCGGAGCCACTGAAGAAGATTGGGCTCTATTGCCCCCATTACCACCACCTTGCATGTTCTTAGAGCACTTTCTCATGAAGTGACCATTCTTACCACACTTGAAGCAACTAGTGGAGCCCTCACGACACACTCCTGAGTGGTTCCTACCACACTTAGCACAGACAGAGTCTCATTACCCCTTTTTGCCACACAATCTTGAGACTGTGCATGTCTAGCTATGAAGTTCTGTGAATTCTTATTCTTTAATGCACATTTGTTCCTTGGTGCAGGTGAACTAGTAGATGGTGGAGTAGGTCCATTTGTCTTGTGTTGAGAAGAAGACCGGTTTGCATTACTCTTATGGTGGCAGAACTCATTTCATGTTGTCTTTGCCTTCTTATTTTGGAACTCTTCTCTATCTCTCAACTTATCTTCCTCAATCTGCCGCAGATGGATCATTTGCCTTGCTACGTCGATGTCCCCTATAAACATAGTTGTATTTCCCTCCTTGCATGATAAGCGAGACAACCCAAATACAAAGAAACTCATCCTACTACTCATATCAGTAACCATCTCCACATCATAATGGGAAAGTTGAGTGAACTTGAGGTTGTACTCATGCACACTCCTGGATTCCTGCTTAAGAGTGAGGAATTCTCTTACATTTTCCTCTCTTAGCTCACGAGGAAAGAAACGCCCCATGAAGGCACCATCGAACACAACCCAGCTCATAATTGATGCACCCTCAGCTCTATTCTTCTTCCATTGATCATACCATACTCTAGCAACACCCTTCCGTTAGTATGCAGCTAGTTCCACTCGCTTAACATCAGCAACATGCATAACCTCAAAAACATTCTGCAACACTTCCACAAATTTTTTTGGATCCTAAGTGACACTTGAACTGATGAAATCTTGAGGATTCATCCTTAAGAGCTCACGGATCCTGGATGTATCAGCCACATCCCGTTGAACCCCTCTCGGTTGCCCAACTTGGTTAGTAGCCACTTGAATCAACATCCAGATAGCATCCCGGAACTCGACATTAGTGACCTATTATTGGGGTTGCACTTTTGGTGCATTGGGTTACCCTGGATCCTGTTGATCGACATTACTCCGAGTAGGACGACCTCAGACAACTCTTCGTGGAGGCATTATCTGAAAGATATGCGCAAGCACGAATTAGAAAGGAGCTTCATAGAGGATGAATTCTTTCGCACGAAATAAGTATGAAAGAGATGAGATAGCTCCTAAATGTCAGTCTTTTAATAGTATAGATGTATCGTGCTTCACACCGATAACTAGGACTCTACAGACACGGCTTCATATACACCATAGGACTCTTAAACTATGTGCTTAGATATTAAGTTTGTCACGCGAACCCTTGTCCTAACTCAACTCTCAGCGGAATACTTACTTATCATAGGATAATCTCAAAAGATAAAATCAAATAATGAATTCAGAATGTTTTTAAATAAAACATTCAACTGACCAAAGAGGCAACTCAAGGCTTTAAACCTTAATAACAAAAAATGGAAAAGACTCATGAACTACTATTTATCTATCTATGAAGCCACTACTAACTGAGATGCATGTTGGGACAAGACCCATGACATCCTAATAACAAAACTTAAATGATAAAACATACATGTGGGATACTCCGGAAGCAAGGAGGCTCAACAAACAATTGTGGAACTGCAACTGGCTCAAGAAAGCACTCGTTGATGATCCTGGGTACCTGTATCTACAACATGAAAGATGCAGGCCAAATGGTGTCAGTACATTGAATGTATGAGCATGAAAGGGAAAATCTAAAACATGATATAAGCTTGAACAGGAACTTAATAAACAACTTACCTCATCTCAACTCAATCTCAACTCATTTCAATATAAAACCAATAACAATAATGCGATACGAAAAAATGCTTTTAAAAAAGTAGATATCAACACAATCTATTGGAAAAATACAATATAACTCAGTTTGTATGTAAAAATACAAAATAAACTCTGTTTGGGAGATTCTCTAACCGACAACCATCACTATGAGCTATGTGATGATACAACGTCGCCCACACTGCCAGAACTATCATATACCTTGTCGGGGTATAGAACTCCTCATCTAAGTGGATCCACTAAGCTATGCTTAAAATAAATAAGGAATCATGTAAAAAGTATGACCCTTTCTACCCATGTTTGCTACATGGTTTATAAGGGTTGTGATTTGTTTGAACTCTCCCCCATATATGTGCTCAATACTACTCGCAAAATATAACTTAGCTCATATGTTTTTAAAAAAAACATTTCCTCTTCCTCAACTTTCAGATGATCACTCAAAAGGTTTCTCTTAAAAGGGATACTACTCAAAACTCCCCATGAACTGTTTTGGAAATCTATGTTTAATCTTTTCTTAAATATAAAAACATTTACTCTTGGGAATACTTAGTTCCATATATACATTTTTTAAAAATGAAGCTCAACGTTACTCTTCCTCAACTCAAGTACTCAAGTCTTAAAAACAGTTTAAAATATTGTAAAAGACTTCACAAAATTACTCAAAAAAAACTCTTAAGACTTAATTCTTAACTGTATCTTGAATTTGATTATGAATTCAAGGGTTATGATTCACGTTACGAATGATATCTCGATGTTTAATTAGGTGTAGTGTAGAGCAGTTAGAATCAATATGAAGTAAATATACACTTTAAAAGGACTTAGATAGAGCAAACGACGAAAAAAGGGTGGGGGCAGGCGACCCCTGGCAGAGGGCACCATCCCCTGAACTTCAGAGACTGGTTTCTAGGGCACTATTGGCGCACCGCCGCAGACCTTCTAGAGCATCGGGGGCGCGTTCTGATAAACTCTCAACTACACCTCATCCAATACTAGGTGTAGGCAATTGTAATCCAGTATAAAACCCAACAAAGATTTGGGGTCAAACCCACAGGGAGCGGTACAAGTTAGAATTCAGTTATGAACTTACAAATGTGGTCTAATCGGTTATAGGAATAGAAATTATTAAAAACATTTAGATAAATTGAAGGGGTTGACAACAAATGTCAGATGGAGGGATTGGTTTGTCAATTAGCAACTAAAACAATTATCAAAATAGAGAAATCAATAAATCGAGAGGAATTCTCGGGGATGTGATCGATTATAGGCTAATTTTGCTATATCGGTAATTGAAATTCACTAACAATTGATAAATCTCACTAGGTAGGCTAGACTATAGATGCATTAAGTTTCTCTCGAACAACTATAATGATTCAAGCGACTTCTATCGAACCTCAACAAACATAATAATGTAAACAACCCAAACCTTAATTTATCTACTCTCTCGAGTTAGATAGGTAGAATCGAGTTTAGGATTCACTCTCTCGTGCTAAACCCACATCAACCCAATAACTACAATCATTAATCGAAGACCTTGGTTCTAAAACCTCTTTCTCAAGCTAGCCCAAAACACTAAGCTAGAATTTCATTTGCAACTACAATTCATGGATTAATATACATATATCGATTAAACCCACTTCAATTAAGCGTTAAATCAGTAAATAACAATCCCCATAAGCTAATTAAGCCAATAATCACATGATTACACCCCAATAATTGGGGTTTTAGCTACACATCATAAAAAAAACAATTACGAACTATATTAGCCATAAACTGGGTAATGGTTTCCAAGTCTCTACAATGCTTCAAATCGAATTAAATCAAAACCCAATTGAAAATCCTCAAAACCAAGTATCAAAAGCTTCAAAGTCTACAATTGAAAACTACGGAGAACTGGATTTAGTTTCTACAATGCTTGAATGATATTCTGATATTTTTCAAATTTCAATTTATACTTTCCATTATTTTAGCCTTCATGGCCATTATGCGAAATAAGTCGTGCATCGCCTACAAGGTCGGCGACGCGCCCTTTTCTCCAGTCCATCGCTGGTTTTCCTTGGCTCTTAGTCCTCAGGGTTCTGTGACTTTAGGTGATCGAGGTCGATGTCGCCGAGTCGTTCGGTAGTACGCCGACTGTCCATTTCTATGGCCAAGTAGGTTCTTCCTAGGGCTGGCATGCTCGAACTTTAGGCGAGCTAATGTGTCACTCAAAGGTTCGCCGAATGGTCTTGGCAATCACCAGAAATGCCTTCCTTCAACTTCTTCAGCGTTTTCGCTCCTTTTTGCCCGGTAATGTCCTTGCTTTTCTCCTTAGCCTTCTTTGCCACAAATCAACACTTTAACATCAGTTTAGAGCATAAATTAGGCATTGAGGACACTTAAACTATGAAAACAAAGCCCTAAATGAGTCGAAATCTCAGACACATCAACACCCCCAACTTAATCTTTTGCTTGTCCTAAAGTAAAACTCAATAATTAGAAAAGTCTGCGAACCAAGGAATCAAATCATAAGAAACAACCAATACTTGTTCATCCGGAAAAGCATAATTGATTTTAGCCCTATCACCATGCTTTAGCATCGCCTCTTCCTCTAATCTGGACAAGTGATCGGCAACTTGATTTCCAGTCCCCTTTCTATCCTTCACCACAAAGTTGAATCTTGTAGCAACAATACCCATCTAATCAACCTTGGTTTCGCATCCTTCTTCGCCATCAAATACCTCAATGTAAAATGGTCAGTATGCACTATGACCTTAGTACCAAGCAAGTAGGATAAAAAAATTTCAAATGTGAAAGCCACCGCAAAAAGCTCTTGTTCAGTTATCATATAATTCTTTTGGGCCACATTTTGAGCTTTGCTAGCATAGTAATTATGATGGAGAATTTTCTCTCGCCTCTGTCCCAATACCACACCAAGCGCTACTCCATTCGCGTCATACATTACCTCAAACGGTTGTCCCCAATCCGATGAAATAATGATAGGTGCAGTAACTAACATCTCCTTCAACTCTCCAAATGATCTTAACAAGCATCATCAAAATAGAACTTACACTCCTTCTCGAGTAGTTTGCACACCGGATGTGCAATTTTTGAGAAATCTTTGATGAACCTCCTATAAAAACCTACATGCCCAAGAAAACTCCTAACACCTTTTACAGAGATAGGTGGAGGAAGTTTTTCTATTATCTCAACTTTTGCTTGATGTACCTCAATTCCCTTCTTAGAAATCTGATGACCTAGCATTATACCTTCTTTCACCATAAAATGGCACTTTTCCCAATTGTACACTAGATTGCAGTCTTCACACCTCTTAAGAACCTCGACCAAATGATCCAGAGAACGATCAAAAGAGTCACCCACCACCGATAAATCATCCATGAACACCTCAATAGTGTCCTCCACCATATCAGAGAATATTGACATCCTACAACGCTGGAAGGTTGCTGGAGCATTGCACAACCCAAATGGCATCAGTTTGAAGGCAAATGTCTGATAAGGTCAAGTGAAGTTGGTCTTCTCTTGGTCTTCCAGAGCTATAGAAATCTGATTGTAGCCAGAATAACCGTCAAGAAAACGATACCAACTTTTACCCGCCAGTCTATCCATGAATGGCATAGGGAAATTGTCTTTTTCTGTCCAAGCATTTAACTTCCGGTAGTCCATGCAAACTCTCCATCTAGTCACGGGCCGCATCGGAACAAGCTCGTTTATCTCATTAAGAACCATAATAATCCCACCTTTCTTGGGCACACACTGAACCGGACACACCCAACTACTATCGACAATGGGATAAATTACTCCGGCATCTAACCACTTGATGATCTCCTTTTTAACAACCTCTTGTGTAGGCGGATTTAATCTTCTTTGGTGTTCCATACTAGGCTTGTCATCCGGCATGAGTTGGATTTTATGAGAACAAATACTGGGAGGGATCCCAATAATATCTGCAATAGTCCACCCAATGGCTCGCTTGAACCTCTTCAATACGGCAACCAACCACTCTATTTGTCACCCATTCAAATCAGCCACAATAATGACCGGTTAAGTATCATCTTTTCCAAAAACACGTACCTCAAATGTGGTGGTAGAGCCTTAAGCTCTAATTTTGGTGCCTCCTCAACAGACGATCGTGCAGGTGGGGACTCACAATTTTTCATGTCCAACTCCAACTTCTTTGGTTTTGACCGATATTCACACTTATCAAGTGCGGCGACCAGCTCATCATACTCTTCAATACCATCACTGTCGAAGTGCATCATAACCGCTGCTAATGCCTCAACACCTAGTCTCTCCTCAACCTGCACCTCAAAAACACTCTCAACTTTATAGGTTATCGTCGATACAGATCGGAGCTCACTACTTTGCTTCATAGACCTGCAAATACTGAAAGTCGCCTCTTCATTGTTCAGTCTAAAATTTTATCTGTCCCTTTTCCATATCAACCAAAGCGCGCCTCGTTGCTAAAAATGTTCTCCTAAGAATGATGGGAACCTCAAAATCAACCTCGCAGTTAAGAATCACAAAATCTGCTGGAAAGATGAATGACTCCACTTTCACTAGTACATCATGGAGCACACCTATGGGCCTCTTCACAGTTTTGTCGGCCATGAGCAATCGCATCGCAGTCGGTTTTAGATTTCACAAACCTAACTTTTTGTAAATCAACAATGGCATCAGATTAATGCTAGCCCCAAAACCACACAATGCCTTAGCAAAATGCAACAACCCGATGGTACATGGAATAGTAAAGGCACCAGGATCCTCCTTCTTCTACACAACGGACCTAGGAGCAATAGTACTACAATATTGCAATCTATCATCATCCTCGAAGCTCACAGCCCTTTTCTTGGTCACCATATCCTTCATATATTTTGCATACCCAGACATTTGCTTCAAAGTCACTATCAACGGAACATTGATGGAAAGCTACTTCAACATACTAATAAACCTGCGGTATTTGCTTTCTTCAGTCTTTTTCACTAACCTTTGTGGGAAATGAGGTAGAGGTCTGGGTATGGGGACAACTTTCTGAGTTACCTCCTCTTCCTTCTCTGTCGCATTCTCGGACTCTCCTGTCACCTCAACCACATCATCATTTTTACAAGGATTAGTTTGTACCCCAAACGACATAGGTGGATCAATGGTCTGCTTACCTCCTTGAGTCATGACTGCCATGCAATGTCCATCATTCTTTGGATTTTGGATAGTATTACTAGGAAGAGTGCTAGGTTGACGTGGGTTTACTGTAGTCAACAACTGAGTCATCTGTAGCTCATGATGCTTGATCGACACTGCGTGGGCGTCAACCTTTTGACCAATACCAGACAAGTCATTTCGCATCTTCTTCACATTCTCATCAGTCGCGTCAAACCTTCTCATCATTTTCTGCATCATATCCTCAATACGTGACATATTACCTCCAGCTTCCCTAGGAGCAGAATCCAAATTTTGAGAAGGAACATAAGGTCCAACCCGATAATTTATGTTGCTATAGTTGTTCCGATTGTAATTGTTGTCGCGATTGTAGTTCCCATCCCGGACATATTGACCCTCGCGATTGTAATTACCATAGTTCCGACCATGGTTTCCTTGACCTTGGCGCCAATTATCCGTGTTGGAACCTTGGGCGTTTGGTCGAAAATCCCCCGTCTGCTCATTCACCGCATAAGCATCCTCTTAAAAATAATATTCCTCTGCCGATGGTGGAGTTCTAGTCAAATAGTTCACAACATTTACCTTCTCCGCTCCTCCAGTCACATGCTTTAACACCAACCCTAGTTCAGTTCTCATATGTGCCATCTCCTCGCAAATCTCATATGCGGGCTGGTTGTTTGTAGCTTGAATAACAAATGTGCTCCTCCCAGTGTCTGACTTTCTAGTGCTCCAAGCTTTATTATTTCAAGATATCTTCTCCATTTTCTTGGTAACTTGTGCAAAAGTGCATTCACCGTACGAACCTCCCACAATAGTATCGAGCACTGCCTTACCATTATCATCATATCCTCGGTAGAAGTACTCCTTCAGCGACTCATCATCAATACGGTGATTTGGGACACCCATCATAAAGGCAGTGAACCTATCCCAAGAACTACTCACAGACTCTCCAGGTAATGCTACAAAGTTGTTGAGTTTATCCTTCTTGTTCAACTTCTTGGACACTGGAAAGAATCTTCCTAAAAACGCCTTTGTCAACTGCTCCCATGTATAGATTGAGTTATAGTTCATTGAACCACACAACAGTATCTCTGGTCAATGATACGGGGAACACACGCAACCCAATGACGCTCATATCCCAATCCGGTCGACCTATACTGTAACACCCCTAAATATTAACCAAGAGTCGCATGTTGATTTACCATTGCTTAATTATTACAATATGTGTTACTCTCATTTTGGGAATTTGAAATGTTGTGATAATTGCTAACTTGTTTAACATAAATTGTGATCGTAATTTAAGGTATTGTATTGGGGTATTTTCATAATATTCTAATTAGAATTATGTATAACTTTAAAAGAAGGTGAAGGATCTATATATAGGTGTATATGTATGCTATTTGGGAAGCACACAAATTTTTTGGGCAGCACCTTTGAAGGACAGCTGCCCAAGTGGTAAACATCACTTGTTTGACTATATATTTTCACACCTCCTTTAGTAAATTCATTTTTCTAAAGTCTTAGAACCTTAGAAACATATGTAAACAGATTGTTATTCAAAATCACAAGAGAAAAACTTGACCCTTTTGGCTGGAATTCGAGACACACACTTCTTTTTGGTAAGTGACGAAATTTGTTTCTGAGCTGGGTAGTGTTTAGTATTTTATGCATATCTATTTCTCAAGAACTTAGTTTACAGTGAATAAATATGATTTGAAAAGATAATTTGTAGGCCTACAACCCTTTTGTTTATGTAAAACTCTGATTTAGCTGTTATGGATTCGAAATATGGGACGCAACATAGGACAAGTTCTGTCTAGATTTTGAAATTGCAAATCCTGTATGAACAACTGTTAGTGTTTTGAATATATCTTGTTGTACAAAGTATATTTTTCGGTGATTCTTGGTTGTTTGCAACCTTAAGAGATGTAGCTACATCTTTAATGAAGGTTATAAAGTCTAGTTTTGCCATTTTCATTTTCAAATCTAAGTTGCGACATGAGGTACTAGGCATGCCAGAATCACTGTTCCGGGAGCATAGTCGTATTTGTACAGGCTAAGCTTACTTGTGATGATAATCCTGTTTTACATCAATATTATTGAACTTCTAAGAATTAAAGAAGTTATTTAATTGTATTTTTAAGGTTGTATATACTCGTGAACAAGTTGAGGACCTTGAAACGTTGGTTGGTCTACAGTCTGAACTCGCGAAGTTGTGTTGGACTGTTTCTTTGCTAAATCACTGAGGTTTGTCTATAACCTTGTACTTGTAATCTTTTTACCTGCTGGTATAGCTGAAAGCTTATCTTGGTACCTTGGTTACCTCTTGTCACTTTGCATTGTCGTGTTGGTATCTTTTAAGACGTTAAAGACGCTTGTGTAACTCGCCTACTTGTACGGATTGTTTGATCAATTTGCACTCTTGTTTGGACATCTTCCTTCTTGTGGCTGTGACTTTGTCACTATTGGCATGTCTCTTGATTCGGATCATTTGCCATCTTGACTCTCGATTTTTAGTCCGTCTTAAGAATGGAAGTTGTCCATTTTAAGTACGAATTAGAAAGCCATTTTTAATATGGTTCTTGGTTCTCTTTATTATTGGGCTTTGACCATTCCTGATACAGCGCGTCAACCCTTCTTGATACTTACTTGTTCTTGGTGTGAATACATGATGTACAAATTAGGCGAGCTTTGTTATTGAATATTTTGGAAAATGGTGCTATGATCGTTCATGACATTTGGACCTCTAAATATCGAACTTGATACTCTTGATATATTGTTTACTCGATTTATTTATTATGTTCGATTATGCTGCCCATGACTTGAGAAAGGTAGTTTGGTGAATTTGATGGCTACGAACCTATAGTTTTGCACCACTAAGCTATATGCTTAGCAATAGTTGTTTCTATCGTCAGGAAAAATCGAAAGGAGGCGTGAAGTGGGCCATTGGAGATGGAGATTTTGTGAGCTTTAAGGAAGATTACATTTGCATATAGGCATCTATATTTTGTATAAACCTTGGGACTTGTACATGATTTATGTGTTGTATATTTACATGAAATTTTGAGGACTAATTTGATCATGTCACCATGGGTTGTAATATAAGTATGGCGATATGTTTTGGTCTTTTGGGGGTGTAAGCCCAAGTCTTGTAATTTATTAAATTTACCACTAATTTTGAATGATTGTGTGAAGCATGAATGACCTAGTTTGGGTACCTGGAAGTTGGTAATTTTTTTATGTCATTTTTACTAGTGTGAGGACAATATATGCATAAAAATCTCGTGAGTTATTGGCTTATATTATTTTGGAAGGGTCGCTACATATACAACTTTTGCAGACATGATTATGTTTGGCTATGTGAGCATGTGGATCATTCGTTGGCAACCCCACAAACAAGCCCCTCGCTCTAAGCATCTACATCAAGCTACTGGTCACCACAAATGTATTCCCCTGAGGTAGAGGCTGTAGGACAAGAGGTCCATCAGAATGGGCAATATTAAGGTTGACTCTGAAATTTTCATGCAGACATGGTCCTTGTGGTTCCTATGCCCTCAGTGCATCTCCCAATCTATTCTCAATTGGAGCCTGATTATTTGCATCAATTACCCTCGGAGGTTGCAATCCAACACTTCATCTAACTCTCCCCCAATACGGTTAACCGGAACTCCTTGATTATTCATTCTCCTCAAAGTTTATTCAGTTCGGGATCGTAGTGAGTAAGTGGTTCGCCTTGGCTCCGTGTACTTGGCATACACTAGAGTAGGACCCTAAGAGAGACAAAAACAAAAGAAAAAGTAAAATTAGGAAATATTTGACTAAAGTTCAATAATACAACTAACCTTAATCTAAAAGCCTTATTCCCCGGCAGCGGTGCCAAAATTTGATACACTCAAATTACACCTCTTTTCAGAAGAATAAGTGATTGTTATCACGTAAAGAACCCAACTTGTAGGTTAGGGTTGATCCCACGAGGATTATGGTTTAGACTTAAGTCCAATAACGATTATATTTCATTTAGCCAATGTATTTCCGAGACAAATAAGTAAAAAGCGGGGGGGGGGGGGGAAGTTGTGTAAAAAATTTTGGAAATTATAAAAGTAATTAGTAAGCAAGATTAAAACTTTTGTTGTTAT